>LOND01000992.1:90606-102600 GCA_014220965.1 Paragonimus kellicotti
ATCTTCTGAGGGTATTGTGTACATCGGACTTAGATTGGTCACATTCTTGGGCTTGTTAATGGATGCGCTTCCGAAGTTTGGTTTTTAATCATCACAGGACAGCAGTGAAACAACGATCAACGACTGAAGTGTGCAATCGATCGGGTCTACGAAAATTGTGGACACTGCGCGTTGCAACAGTTTTTTTCAACCTTCGAAAGATTTTTTTAGGTAGGGGGTTGCATGTTTATATGTTTGACACTAATTTTACAGGCAGTACTCCATCACGTTTTCACCAGAAGGCATCGTTGCGGCACTTATACATTTTTATTCACAATAAGTCCAAGAAACACTTATTCCTTTACTAAATAAAAACGGTCTCTTTAACGAGTATGCCCGGTCCGAATCGGTGTACTGAGTTTTGTTAAGAATTTTTTTATATATGTAACTTACACAAAGCACCATCAATAAGTCGGTTCTTAGCCAGTTAAAAGAATGTGCAGCACAAACTCATTTCGAAATTGCACAAAATACGTAAAAACATGAAGATTCTGCGATAAATTTGTGGGTACCATGCGTATTGCTTACTTGTATTCAGATCAGTATTTCTCATCCACTTCGCAACCTGAGTTTCTTAAACTGAGGCCAATGGAGTCTTCAGCGTAGAACAAGGTCGTTTAACTATGAATACTCAAACTGAGCGTATAAATGGTGTTGAGTGAACTGTCAACTTAGAGGCTGAGACTACTCATAAATAAGTGTAGACAGAACGAACAGTAACAACTGTCTTTGTGTTAGTACACTCACTCTTAGCGTTTTTCGAACATGATTATTTAGATTTTGAAACAGATGGCTATTTGGACCGTAAATTATTTGCATATTT
Organism: Paragonimus kellicotti; assembly: GCA_014220965.1. Taxonomy (NCBI): domain Eukaryota; kingdom Metazoa; phylum Platyhelminthes; class Trematoda; order Plagiorchiida; family Troglotrematidae; genus Paragonimus; species Paragonimus kellicotti. The sequence goes on from LOND01000992.1 coordinate 91,469, forward strand.
CGTAAATTATCAAGGCTCATCTAATAGGTGATACGCGTTTTCAGTTTATTTGACATCTAGATTACCAACTTTATTTGTTTCTCAGTGGAATCAGTTGTTCATCCACTGTCATGAAGAAGGGAAGCGTGTACGCGCTCTTGCTGAACGTAAACCCACTACTCATATTCCTTACTGACAGATACAAATCTGTTCACCCTGTTTTGATTTGGTTAGCTTTCTTAACAGATCAAAATCATTGTTATTGATTTCGTATTTTTAAGCGGTGTCCTGAATTGAACATATAGTGTGGTTCCTACTGCATAGAAATCCCCATAAATAGTCTCAGTCGTGTACATAGCGATCGTTCTGATAGGGACGTCCTGTCCTATCAAGAACAGCTGAAGTTAATCGGTTTACGAAAAGTCCACTGTAACCCGGTGTCTGCATTAACTAATTATCGGTCTCGGACAGTCCAAAAAAGAACAGATAATTTGGCCAGCTAGTTTACCATGTGCATACTCTGAAAGTGATCATGGCTGTTGTCATATCAGTTAGTATATTGCTTTTACCTAAAACGACGGATCACCAGATAGAACATTGAGGCTGATGTGTAAAATGCGACAATAGTCACTTCTTCTTCTTCAGAAAGTGTTTGCGGTTACCATGCCAGCAGTAGCTGGTTTTCCATGCCATTCATTTGCCCATGGTAAGTCAAATGATTTCAGTTATGAAATCACACTCAATACATACTGCCAAAAAAATGCCTCCAAACATAGGAGAGGGTAAAACTAGTTTAAGTTATCATAACTAGTTTTGCCCTCTTCTATCTTTTCAGACAACCGATTCGACCAAAACGCTTTATTCTGCAAAGGTGCATCTTTCCTGGTGTATCGCATAACGTTGGTTGAATGTCATCTACATGTAATGGCAATTACTTGGAAAGCTGAGACATAGCTTACCACGTCTGGTGATCAAAGTCAATCACGGTCAGCCATAATTGCTACTCGAGTTGTCGGCACACGTCATCTGAACGTCAAGACGAAGAAAGCCGAAAAACTCGTTTTGGTTCGTCAATGAGATAAATTGGCATTAATGATAGCTGCATTAAGACCTTTTTGGTGACGTCCAACGAATAAATTAGATAAAGAGCATCTTTTTTGGAAAAGCCAAAAAAACGTGAAACGGTAGTGTTTATTGACAAAGCTTGGTGCAGCCTAAGATTTAGAGGTAGCTATGGAAACCCACTTGATTGTCCTACGGTTAGGCTGGAGCTTGCATTTGACATCAGTGATTTTCCTAAAGAAACCATCTCTCGCCAGATGCCAGTTACCGTTTTTTCTGTGACAGTTCTTTCTTGAGGGGAAATACTGTATTGTCCCTTTTAAAAGTCGAATATGCTTGATGGACTAGTGCAAAACTATTTGAAACTAATCACTGGATGTTCTGTAAGCAGGTCGAATTACCCATCACATGATGGGATTTCAAAACTCACTGGCACGGATTTTCAAACAAAGTTGGGCATAAGGGCGTTTGCCACGCGAATAGGATGGAAACTAGACAAACGCTGTAAATGGTCGAACAGGATGATAGAATTTATTACATTCTTCATCTTAACACTTTGATGCGCACAGGTCAGAAGGTTTCCAGACTGGATTACGCTGGTTTGGATTAAGGTCGTGCACCTGTTGGGTTAAGTAACTATCATTGCAGACGTACATGTTTGATCACGTTGATGCGTCCGTGCGTCCGACCACACGCCCTTATTCACATTTCACCGTGCGTCTGTGCGAAGTTGGGACAATCGCAGGAGTGTGTACCACTAGTCTCGGAGCGCCAACTTGTACCACACAGGTAATTTTCGACAGAGCAGGCTAAATGCGTCTGGGTTCACTGTTTTTTATTGCGTGCCATATTCACTACGGCACACCCGTAGGTATGTGTGTACGTGTGAGATCGCTCTTAAAGTGGCTCGTGAACACACCTTGGATGAGGTCAGTTCCATTCACTTTTGTTCGCACGGCGATGAACCAGTAAATGCCCACAAGTGAAAGCTCTCAGTGACGTGGGATAAAAGTACTGTCATTCACATTTAGCTATTTTCATCTGATAGACGCAACCAAGATGGTTTCCGATAGTGCATTTGGAACAGACTAGCTTGGAATCTTAAGGTGCTAGCGTATCTATTATCAGAAATCAAGCTTTCACTGATCTAAAAAATGGAGGGAATCGTATACTGACAGAGTACAACATTTGCAATCAGAATATCATCAAATAAATGAACCTGTTTAGAAAATGGTAACTTATTTGCGACTTAATTTCACTGTTTTCCTGGCACAATAGGGTCAGGTGTCAGGACGCGTGGTCAATGTTTGTCGGGTACGCATAAATGGCTAATGATATTAATCACGTGGTCAGTCGCGTAATTCCGGCTACTTCGTAATACTTCACGTGAAGCGCACAGTTTCGCATATTGTCTACGATTACTGGATTTTTCGGTCTATGTTTAATTCTCGTATAGTTGGTCATATAGGGCACTTTGATCAGACACTCAAGACGTCGTTACTGTACAAAACACGGAAAGCGAGCGGCAAGAATATGATTTTGTACCCTAAGGTTGAAGACATCATTCGTTCGTCTCTAGGTGGAACACGCGTCCCACGACGACAAGCGCAGAGCAGACGGCAACTCCGAAATTAACCATGTGTTAGGCATTGTGTTACTTTAAGCGTATTGATGCAGTAAGTCACCTAACTTGTGGTGAAATCCGAACTGCTCTAATACCTTCGTCCTGTAAGCTTCACCGTATCAACGGAGACGTGGACATATTTGTAGATTGCCGAACTGATCAACAAATTTCTTAATTTCACTTCCAGAGATTAAGTCCCCACCAAGAGCTGATTAGCTCTGTTGACGTAGGCAATTGTGTGCGATTCCCAAAGTAACCGGGTAAAACAACAACTGTTGACTTTGATTAAAACATATCATTCCGTTTGGGGGTCATGCTTAGCACGTTTCTCAAACTCACTTGTGACTGTTCCACAGACTATCTCTCTGACTGCAGTGACAACTCTTGTACTTGTTAACTTCACTCATCTACTTGTCCCGTTTTTTGAATTCGCTTTGCCTATCCAGTGGAAACAAAGGTGAGACAAAAAATCTCGCGAACAGTAGATATCTCAACGATTTGTACCTTACTCTTTCAATTCCTAATTAATACTTCTTGCAACTATTGACCAGACAGTCTGTCTAGTCCGGTGAGTTTTCATTCGCTAAGATGTCAGATCCTCCATCCTAAATTCGTAAGCACTTGCTGTTCAGTTAAAACTGCACTACGGGACAAAATGTGTGTATGAACAATTAAATTTAACCAAACGGCTCAGAGCTGACATGAACGACGCACAGCCCTCAATTTCGGCTCAGCACAGCTCTACTTAAGTGCATTCACCTCTTAATGTTCATAGCCAACTGTTGGTGTGTTTGTCAGCATGCCGGGTGTTATATTAAGTTTATAAACGTTAAAAAATTACCGAATGACTTGGAAAGTGATAATTAGTCAACACGGATGCTATGAGTGGTAGTTGTTAGGGAGTCAGCGCAAGAATAAGTTGGTTTAGTCACTTTGCGTATGTGGGTAAACATAAACTAAACGTATAGACGGTATTGCAAGTTACATGGAATTCAAGTTACGTAATGAAGGAGTAAGTGCGGTTTTGTCCTTGGAAGTGTTGCTTCTGGAGGTTTTTCCCAGACCAAGGAGTAACCCGAAGAGTCAATGAAAAAAGGTGTTTTATGGATGGAAAGCACTTGTCGAGAATGATGTCTGTTTGCTTTAGTCTTGTTCTTTTCAGTCTGATTTTGTGGGGCGTAGAACCACAAATCGTATGTGTGGCTTGCCACCCACGAAAGTATTAGATGGATCGAGACCACTCACGACAGTCTTGTTTAGTGTGGCCATGAAAACAGAAACAAACCTTCTGATGAATGCCTCATTCGTTCTTCCTTCTTTGTTCATAAATAACGTATTCTTAAAAGTATCAACCGAAAGCTCTGCCTAACATTTGAACCGAGGATAGTAACGAGACGAGGTTGGTGTTCAATAAGTGATCACTGTCTTTCAGTGAAGTAAGGTAAAATTTTGCATGGCTGTCAAAGATTAAGACTTGAAGAATTTCGTTGTCACCTGAATAATTGTGGTAACCCTGACAACTTAAATGTTAAAGGCGATGCGATACACGGTACAATTAGTAGAGTCGGGATAGTCAGTTGGTATCTGAGCTCAAAGTAACTTAGGTATTGACATGACCAAAATCAACCCAGGCAGAATTTTTGCTGATTGAATACATCAAAAGCGGTTAGGTTGGAACCATCCCATGAATGTCTAAATTGAGCCAATAACCATATTTGTAAACAATGGTCTTGACTTACCCTTTGCCTGGACAAGAAATACGGAGATATCTGTGAAAAAACTTGCTGAAAGATTATGAAAGTCCGACCAAATCAACAAATAGGAGACAGAAATACAGAATAAATGATACTGTCTCAGTTCCCTCAAACGGACTGTCGTTAGCTACTGATGATGCACATAGGGAGTTTCATGTTCAGGTGTTTCATACGTGTATGTGTTCTTTTCCTCTTAAGATGTAATGACATCAATTACACAAATAGTGTAAGGAAATGCTCGATAGACATCTATTTCGACGGAAACATAAACAAGGACATCATCTCTTTCTTCAGCTTTTCTGTAACCAAGTAATTAGATGATTCTTCATATTACTTTCCGACAACACGTCAAACTATTTTGTCTATTGCATTCAAGACTGTTCAGGCATACGCACAAACCTGTTCAATGAATTTGAACATTTGCAAATTGTGATCACGTGAAACGATGCAATTACCTCTACTTTGTGTCTCCTCAAGGCTACGCTTCTAGGGCTGGGTAAAACTGATTTTCGGGTGACTGGTGCACAGCTGTTGGCTAGTTGACTTGTTGAGTGACGCAACCACGTAAGCAGATGTTCTCCGGCTCTTTTCCCCATTCATCTATCTGTCCTGCCAACGTACTTCTCATCGCAGCTGCAGATGAGCAAAAATATACCATTTAAATTGAGAATTACTCACAGTTGCTGGCAGCTGTCGCATTCCTTGGATTTTTCAACTAGCCTCTTTCGAAAAGAATCATCCTACTCGACTTTCGCTTCTGTTAGAACATGTCTGAGCATTTGAATATGGTAATTTAATCGTGTCATTGTAAGGTCACAGTCACAGTGGTGAACATAGTTGCCTCATAGAAGCGTGACCGGATTTCCAGTCCCTCCGCAAAAAAGATTTGCACTACCAAAGAGCTCTAACAATGGCACAATTCCGGTATAGTGAGTCTCTTTTAATTAAACTGTCACATAAGTGAATGCGAAAGCTACGATCACTTGCGAACGGTGCGCGGTTTATATAGTCCAACTTCCCCTACTACCCATCAGTATTCGAAATAGATATAACAGCCGGTCGAGCTTGCAGACATACCTTTTGTTTGCTCATAAGTACGTGCTTCAGGTGCGTGCACTAAGAAAATATTGGGCGGCACTATAGGTCAGCTATAGTCACACTTCAAGACTAATCCTACAGTCTCCACCCTTGTAAGATAATTCAGCGGACACTATCTATTTCCTCACTAAACCTGGGTCTCTGTCTGGAGGTGCTGTTGGCTTTAGTGTTCCACGAACTTGTCAGGATAGTCGTTAGAACGCAGTGTGTTCTGCTGTAATTCCAGTTTTTCCCACAAGGTATCCGAAGTGCAAATTTTATTGACCCTGCGGCACAGTCTCCGAATTAGAGATCGGTTGTGTCACATTAGCAATGAGCTGAGGAAGTTGAACTACTGGTCCGTCTACGTTAGTTTCCCGTACACTACACACTTTATCTTCCCATTCGCCTTCCATCTCGTTGGTACGTTGAGGAATGCCAACGAGTTGTCGTTTTCCTGCTTACACATGAAAAGAACGTTATGATGGAGCGAGTTAACTTACTCAACAGGCTCTCAAGTGTATCTTGTTCTTTAACTACTGTCAGAATATCATTCATATAGTTCCCGTATAAAACGCCTCGATTGTTTATTTCTGCTATTTGCTGTTTCCATTCTGTCATTAAAATACCAGCTGGCAATTAGCCCCGTGGACTCCCCACGTTGACTCTATCAACCAACGAAACTTAATATTAAGTGTACACAATAGAATAAGATCTTTCAACATCGAGCTTTGTTTACTTGCGGAAGATGGTTGTGTCAAAATAGCCATAAAAAGTTGACTATTCCAATAAGTTGCTATTTGCTTATTTACCATCGACACACTATTTAGCTAGGTGTTGATTTTGAAGGAGGTGGTGACTGAAAACTCTACGTTTATTTTAGCGACATAGTCAAAACAGTTGAGAACGATCGCACCGGATCCATCGTCAGACTTCAGTATAGCAATCTTTTCGTTATTTGTCAATTGCGTGAGAGCAGTTATATGTTGTTCGGTGTGAATGCACCTCTATTGGCGGGCGAAACAGAAATCTTTAATCCATCCATCCAACTTTCCTTCAAACTAACTTGTGTGGTCAGCAGAGAAAGACAAGGTGATCGAAACAAGTTTTTGAATTCGGCTGCGATATGCGTTCACCGAGAATTGCGGGGTTTCACTTTGAAACTAGGCCTCAGTGAGATGGTCTCTATTGTTATTTTTGGTAAAGTTGAATTCGATTAATTTATTTCATGTTTGTGACGGTCTGGTGGAAAGACTGATACATCCCCATTAGTTCTAACAGAATTAGACGGTCTGTCATCGTGGACGCACTTCGTCCGTTGAGCATTATCAGTAGAGTCGTTAATGAACATTATCCCCTGCCCAAGTAAACGTTAATTTAACGAAGATAACCAACGAAATTTTGCATCTATATACTGGGCCATTTTCAGCCTTGAGAAATCAGTGTGAGCCAAACACAAAACTTACGGATTTGCGGTAGTATTCTTCGAACAGCTCATGCAAATAGGTATGAAAAAGATCTTCGGATACTTATGATTCAGCATAGAGCCTTCTAGAAACTTACCCCTCATTCGTTTAACAAACATTTTACAACGAATTCAAGCCAACTGTTTTAGGGACAGTATCACATCGCCAGGTAATCTTCCTTTTTTCCCTCCATGTGACCTTGAATACCATGTTCGTGAGATGAATCGGTTTCATGCACGCTTCTCGGCCGCACGTGTGTGATACTTTTTAACTTCATCAAACTCCCTTCGGCATGACCAGGAAGATCATGGCAAGCACTACATAACCGTTAAGTCTTTTCAGGTGCATTGCGCCCAGTTTAGATATTTTAGATAAAATAGCCAGTGAGGTGAATTTCGTACTTAACTCTGAACTTTGTGATGGTGTTCAAATAAAGTGACCTCGTATCCCCGCGTCACAGAAGCTAGTGACTCGTTCAAGTGGAACAAGATGGGAAATAAGATAACCGGACGGTATTCCAACCTCACGGTTACCACTTTCTGTGAACGCGCAAAAAGTACGTTGTGCAGATGCGTCCGAAATGAACAGTGAACTTGGGCGTGTAATTTCACGATAAAACTTACTACTTGTGCGTTTTCAGTAGCCCGAATATTTACACGAATATTTATACTGTTTTTTTGCGATATCGAGTTTTACCTGGAGTTACAATAACTACAAGAAAGTTAAAAATCCCCGGGGTAGTCATCAGAAAACAATAGTGTAGCGAACAAGCTCGTTTTCGGTTATTCATCATCAGGCTAATTACATGGCCAACCACCCACACCACGACCGATCAAAGCGTCATGGTTCCAGTTGCGTCATAATTGTGGCGTAATCGTATCAAAACGTTGTCTCCGTGTGTGCCAATGACGTGTCCGACCTCACTTGAACTTGTTTTGTTTGTTTGTTTCGCCCTGACAACCCTGTTCCATATAAATGTTATGTAATTAGCCTGATGATGAATAACCGAAAACGAGCTTGTTCGCTACACTATTGTTTTCTGAATTACAAGAAACTTTGGGCAGAATATAAGTAGATATTCTTACGATCGAGGACTTCAGGTAGTTCGGAGATCATCGCTCCAACTTTCATATTGAGGAAACCAGCTCAAAATACGGTGTCATGATAGTTTATCTCTGCCATGTGTATACACCAAGTTGACTGAGAGACGTATTAGGTGACGACTACAAAGCCATACGTATGCCACTACAAACCATTTGTCCTTTTTCACGAGCAACTTAGTGTACATCATCTTCGCGTAAAGTTCTCGTAAGCGCTCCTGCCCGTGACGCCAGTGTTGTATTCCTGTGTGAGTGCAATCAACAGTTAGCGTTACAAGTTGTAACAGCGGTAGAGAGAACACGTGACTCAGTAGAAGTACAAACTGTATTGTCCATTTACAAGCGGTAGCGTCATTCTTATGTGCGTGGACGAATGAGTCGTTGGTCGTTGAAGGCGCGACCAATCAGAACGCAGCTTGAGTCTCAGCACGAGTGTGGGACACACAGGCGGCCTTGACGCGTACACAACAAGGCCAAAGGCCAAAAACAGTCACGACAAAGTTACGCATACGCCTTGGAGTTTTTCTCCTACAAAATCAGTACATAGTGCTGTAGTTGTACAAACACTGGACAACTAATCGGCTGTGGTCTTCCACCTAGCTTGGGTCAGAAGTACAGGTTGGCTACTCAAACACGCGCAATCATCTAGGCAGAAGCCGCGATGTTTTCGATTGTGGACACATGTACATGAACACAGTCATAATGAAGTGTGATCCACGTTGACAGGTCGGAACTAACAGGTATCAATGAAACGGCTTCGACTGTCTTATGTTGGAGCTGTTTGTAATCCAATTTAGTCTGTTCTGTCACACCCGGTGGTTGTGAATTCACCTCAAAACTATCACAGCCGGCTATTTAGACGATAATATTACTTGCTTTTGAAGATCATGCCAAGAAACTTCTCACACTTCAGTTCACCCAGAATAGTTCACACGATGACACCCAAGAGAGATGAACCTTCATCAACTTAAACACCGCTACATTTGTTTCTAAATGAAAGAAAATAACATTTTCATCCTTCGATAATTCAGCTACGAGCAAGATTGCGTTGTTCATTGGACGGCGATAGGTAAGTTTTTCATTTTTCTCTTCAGGATAAGATGACTAGTCATATAAAGTTACGGCGATTTGCTAAATTAACAGATCTATTAGGGAGCTGTTGACAACACGCATTGATATCCGAAATCATTTCGCAAATTAACTCTGTGTTTTCCTGAAGTAAAAATAGTCTCGTTTAGCTGAAACGGTCGGTCCGAAAATATGATGGCAACTAATCCATATTATCGTATTTTTAGGGCAACCCAATATGATGTTCTCTGTTCTTTCGGGATGTTACGTGCTCGCCGCATGTGATTGTCATTAGAATTAGAGACCCAACTCTCACTCTATGTGTACAGGGCTAAATGAACATCCAGTTGACAGGCGGCTGATTTTCTGATTTTTAGCGGTGAATTTCAGAACCAAAAACTATCTGGCTACATACTTGGTCAATGGCGCAGTGGTAAACACGGTTGCCTCACGAAAAGCAAGGCCGGAGTTCTAGTCCCGGCAGTGGCAAGGATATGCACTACTGACGAGCTCTAATGAGAGCGAAACTCGAGTCTAGTGCTTCTTTTCGAAAGGGGCCGACTGGAAAGTCTATGGGAATGCGACAGCTGCGATCAATTGTGGGTGATGTTCAACTTGAAACAGCCTTTTGACTTAAAATCTGAGTCCAGTGCAAAACTGGCTACCTCATATTTTTGTCATGGAGTGTAACCTTAAACAGTTAAAGTGCCCTGTTGCATCACTCAAGTTTGCTAATATGGGCCATGTAGTGTACGGGTATTGTGCTTATAAAAGCACAGTTTAGTGTGAACTCTGAACCACAAATTCTGGTCCATGTGTTCTGTGCGGTCTGAAGTTGCCATGGTGATGGTAATGTGCGGTAGACTTACCACAGGCAATTTGTTAATCATAGAGTTCAAACTACACTTGCTTTAAGTACACTGCTTTTGTTTGCTTTTGTCATTTTACGGGACCTTTCGATCCCCTAGACATAATGAGCTTCTGGAACGGTTACTTCTCGATCTCTCCTGTCTGTGCATTGCACAGGTGTATAACTACTCCCAAAATGAAAACCACAACGGACAAGAAAAAGAAGTCCCAGTTTTGTAACTCAAGAACGTAAAATTTAACTTGAATACTTCCGATTTTCAAATGATTTTGAGAGATTTTCCCATTAAAGTTCCATTCTCACTTTCTTGGACGATAGTTTTAAGGCTGAGTCTGTGGTGATTATGTTGTTGTGACCGGAGTTGAACTCCTGGCTCTAGTTCTGGGGACTCTGCTGACCACCGCGTTACTGTCTTCAGACTAGACTCTACCGAAACTTCACATTCAAATGCTCAGCTAAATCCAATTGTGAATAGTGATTGGGCGTTTGGAACGCACTGGAGAGAAACACAGAAATTCTGTTGTTAATTCCAATCGATTAATCTGCAATCGACTGAAGTTAAAATATCTAATTTCATGGAGACTGTTCTAATAAGAGAAGAACTCCATACTAATTTTTATTTTCAGCTAGAGTACGCCGAACCAATCCCCGTATGAATGGCGAAGCGCTGTATTCGAACAAATCTACATTAATTATTTATGACATTTACTATGTCCTTCTGTATTCGCGGAAGGCCGCTAAACTAATCTAGTAGAGCATTGGTTTGTTGCAGATCCAAATTCAACTTTTCTTTCAAGCCCCACATCTTCAGTATCGATCGCACCATTGTGTATCATGAGGGTATCAATAACCTGTATCCGAAGCCATCTGTACATCTAGTGTCTGATCGAGTCAGTGCTATGGCCTATGGAAAACCGCTGAACCGGTGACACATTCGCCTCGCAATAGTCAACTCTGAGCGCGACTGACGTGTAGGTGTCAGGACTGCTGACGCGTCGTCCTGTTATCACTACATTTCTAGACTTCACGCGATGTTAACATGTCGAATAAAATGTACTAACTGGACTGACTTTCTAAGAACAATGGGAGAAATACCGCCACTCTCGATAGGCAGTTACACTGATATGACGAAGA
>LOND01000992.1:102700-112847 GCA_014220965.1 Paragonimus kellicotti
AAATGATTTTGAGAGATTTTCCCATTAAAGTTCCATTCTCACTTTCTTGGACTTTTCCTGATCTAATAGATACATAGAGCTATCCAACTTTGATGGAATCGACTAGACAGCTTCGGCATAAAACTGTGACTCTCATCAGATATTGTCAGCTCGGCAGTCCGGTCTCCAAATTCAATGAAACACCCAAAAACCGCTGGATTCTTGATGTACATATCGGAAGATGCAACATGTGCAATGAAAGGTACTTCGTTGTTTACGGATGTATAACAAAAAATATTAATCTAATAAAAAAAACAGCATAAACCTTATTCATTTTATCGAGTAAGTTTAAATATCGAACACAGCAATATCACAAATTTGCTCGTACGGAAGACAACCGTTAAAATAACATCGAAGCTGATTCAAATTACCAGTGTGCTATTCGTGATTAACTGCACTGTCAAGACGAATTTACCATTTTGCCGAGATCTGGACAGCCAGAGTCACGTGAGCTGGGCAAATGAATCGTGCATGTAGACATCGGTATTCCGATGTTGTCAGTAGAAAACATGAATTTTACATGTTTGGTCTGTCCAGACTGCTAACCATGTATTAACCGGAAACTGGTCATAATATTTCTTCCATGTCTCGCTTTGATTCTCCTGAACGATATAATTTGACCCTCTCAAAAATCCCATAAAACCAACTCTAGATACTCGGAGTCTTCGGCAGTTCTCCGCATACTTAGATGAATCTGTCAGAAAGTCGAGATCTCCATTCTTTTCAGGATGAACAGTTCCCATCTTTGTGGTATGGCGTGGATGCCGTCAACGTGACATGAATCGCTTTAGGGGACCACCGGTGCAATCGTCAAACTATAGTCTCCCTAGGAAACAGACATTTGCTTTGCACACTCTAACCCGATATGGGGATACAGAACCGAACTGTAACGATGTGTGTGATCAGTAACATTGAGCGTAAGAGAAAGGCAATGTTGTAGAATTCTCCTGGCTATTGCCGCGTTCATTCTAGCTCATGCCAGCTAGCAACTGGACAACTTGACTGTAAAGTGTAAACTGGCGCTATGTGATCAATGAGTAAGGCTAGTGGTAAGGAAACAGCGATAAAATGAAACTACATACAAACGAACTGACAACCGATCTATACAACCAACCAATAATAAGAGGTCGCAACAGTAGAGGGTATGTCTAATGTCGAGATGTCATCTTACCACAAGATGAGCTTTTATAACAATAGCGCAATTATAACGCCGCGCAAGGACACTTGCGTTCGGTGTAACGACATATAAGGGGTGAACCATATTCACTCAGATCCGTGTACTCGGTGCCTGTTTATTAAGCACAGGCTTATACAAACAGTTGTGTGTCAGTGTTTGACTACATACTCGGTTTCATGAAACGACTGAGAGATTAATTTTAAACGGTGCCTAGGTAGGTGTAATAATTGAAATCTAACAGTTTAAATTAGCGCTGAATTCGAACTCTACCTGGTGCTTCTCACTTGATTCGAAGGGAAAAGTTACCAGGCGGACTGTAAAAAAAACGATCATTTGTTTCATATCGTACCACAACTTCAGTCTGTAATTCACGAGTACTTAAGAAACCAGCATATTGGTTAATAACCACTGATGATAAAGGCCACAGACAAACGATTGGTTCAGCTGTGAATAACAATAGCCACGAATAATACGACATGATGATGTTATGATTAGGCCGATATCGCAGTGTCGATCACTCTGTCCATAAACTCTTGCAACCAGTTAGATAGACCCACCAGCCACACATGCAATTAAGCAGAATACACCTCTTCGTCATATCAGTGTAACTGCCTATCGAGAGTGGCGGTATTTCTCCCATTCTTCTTAGAAAGTCAGTCCAGTTAGTACATTTTATTCGACATGTTAACATCGCGTGAAGTCTAGAAATGTAGTGATAACAGGACGACGCGTCAGCAGTCCTGACACCTACACGTCAGTCGCGCTCAGAGTTGACTATTGCGAGGCGAATGTGTCACCGGTTCAGCGGTTTTCCATAGGCCATAGCACTGACTCGATCAGACACTAGATGTACAGATGGCTTCGGATACAGGATTATTGATACCCTCATGATACACAATGGTGCGATCGATACTGAAGATGTGGGGCTTGAAAGAAAAGTTGAATTTGGATCTGCAACAAACCAATGCTCTACTAGATTAGTTTAGCGGCCTTCCCGAATACAGAAGGACATAGTAAATGTCATAAATAAAGTAATGTAGATGTTCGAATACAGCCTTCGCATTCATACGGATTGTTCGGCCAGTACTCTACGAAAATAAAAATTAGTATGGAGTTCTTCTCTTATTAGAACAGTCTCCATGAAATTAGATATTTTAACTTCAGTCGATTGCAGATTAATCGATTGGAATTAACAACAGAATTTCTGTGTTTCTCTCCAGTGCGTTCCAAACGCCCAATCACTATTCACAATTGGATTTGGCTGAGCATTTGAATGTGAAGTTTCGGTAGAGTCTAATCTGAAAACAGTAACGCGGTGATCAGCAAGGCACCGAGCACGTGAGCCAGGAGTTCAACTCCGGTCACAACAACATAATTCACCACAGACCAGCCTTAAAACTATCGGAACTCTCCGTTTACATGCATGCTTGAAAACGGGTAGCGTAAGACCTTCTTGCGGATGCAAAACCTGCAACTAATGTATGTGGGTGCACAAATGTTATTCATCAACAGAATCCTCGATTTCTTGTCCACGAAGATGAGTATTCCACACTTAGCAGTTCACATGACCAGACAAGAATTGCTATTCCTTTCAACTTGAATATCTGGACAAACATAGTTCCCATAATGATCATGAGACATTTGAGCTATGAACAGGTTCATGTTCGCTAGATATTGTATTTGCAGAACGTGGTTGCTTTTTCCCATTTTCCATTTCCGAACGAATCGGGTTGCTGAAATTATTATAGTGTTGGATCAAAAACCGATACTTTTGTAGATCTATTCGGTACAAAAGATAATCATTCAAACATGATAATAGCACTTAACATGGGGATGTGTAAATAAGCTAAGCCAAATGGAACACTTGTAAACAGTGTTAGAATCCGGATTGTGTACAAATGGTGCAAAACTCCGGTCTGGCACACCGCTATGGTACTTGTGTGGACAAACGAGTCCACAATATCAAGACATGAAATGACAATTCGTTTACCAATTTAAAAAGACCGTTATGGTGGATTAATTGCGGTTACTGAAGAACACGGTAATACAGGGTGGCAGATGTCTCTACATAATTTGCCAACTCGGACCGAATGGAGAAACCTCCTAGATCTTGTGGTGCAGTTAGACCAACGTAGTTCATCAAATTCTTACGTACAATTCAAAAATGCGTAAAACAAGCTTTATATTGGCGTATTTGATGCACATTCAGGGCAAACATCATTCGTTTGCCGTTGTCCGAGTAGTCCCGTTGAAACGGAAGTAACGAACAACTATTTTCGACAATTCCTTCTCAAACCATTACAATCACAATTTTTTCCTCGAAAGTGATTGCGGAGGAACAACAGAATCTATGTGTATTTTGTTGTATTCGGGTGTTATCAGTAGTAAGCCTGAAAGGCCACAACAACGGTAGACAGAACTCGTGACTCAGTGGAAGAATAGACTATATGTTGGCATTGGCAAGCGCCTTGTGTGTGGACGAATGAACCGTTGGTTGTTGAAGGCAGCTTGAGTCTCGGCACGTGTGGGGTACACAGGCGGCCTTGATGCGTACACAACGTATTTCAACGTGCCATCAAAAGCGAGTGCTAGACCCCACGTAACTGATAGTACCCCGACCGTGTGTTTATTCAAATGTTACATCACACTATCAAAATCAGCTGACTGTGCGTAGCTAGTGTGATTATGGTTGATCTGTAGCCAGGGGACTCGCAAGGATTAAACAAATTTCCTTCGGTTACCCAGGCCATCGTTACGTAACGTGATTTCAATCGATCCGGCGATCACAAAAAACGCCGGCGGATTGTCTTAGGTTGAGTGACGGTAAATCTACAGACATTTATTTGATAGTGCCAGTAACTAATTTTCGAGAGCCAATACCGATTCACGCTGGATGATATACCCATATCCTTTCCGGTAAGCACCTGGTTGTCCGGCTAACATATTCTGCTGTACACCATTATGAAAACATACCCAATCCATTGATCAGTCGTGAACTGGTAGTTTGCTTTACAGTGATAACCAGCTACACCATCAACAGGTTTTTTTTCAGCTGTTTTCAACTTCCGAGTCACGTTATCTCTTAATTCTGTCACGTGGCTTTTCTTGTCTGAGCGAAGTCTACATCACACCCAAGTTTGAGAGAAACTGCACAAAATGATCAGATGATACAGAAGGCTGAATGTGATCGTCGACCAGAAAAACCAAAGGGTTATATTGTGATCAGGACTGCAACCTTGACGGTCGCATACCGTGATTTTGAATAAAGGTGCAGTTGAGCAAGGTGCCAGCAGCGCAGCAGTTTGATCCCTTCAGTCTAAGCGAGTGGATGCTCGCACATGAAAGTGGCCGCACAGGAGACAGTCAAGAAAACCAAGCCACGTGATCACATCCGTACGGTCATGCCAACAAAACTGAGTCGTGTTCCGGTCCAGTCAGTGTAAATTAAGATGGGGACATGGGTAATTGGACAAACAACGGCAGCTCGATAATGGTGTGAAAACCGGATTTTAAAGGCGAATATCAGCATCAGCAAACATCAGGACCAAGTGATGAGTGCATCCCATTGTCCTGTTGATCTCGTCGATGAAGTGAGTTGTGGACTGTTAAAAATGGGAGGCGAACTTATTTAATGATTGGTCGCTCGCAATGAACATACTCCTAATCCTAGTCCAAAAATGTACACTCCATCAGTCAATGCTGCGCATGAGGCTTCGGGATAATTGTTGGGTCCTGGCGCACGTGTGCCATATGTCCCAAAACTCTGTTCCGGAGCCAAAATGCGGAGCACATACCACAATGCTTACCGAACGGTCAGGTCCCCTGACCGAGTCGGGTGAGCGAATGGGCACAACACAGCGTTGAAACCAAAGCCAGATTAACCGGTTGTGGGTAGGGTGGGGTTGTACGCGCATTTCTAGTGTAGGGGCTCGATGCCATCGACCCAGCGATTTGGCCACCACGGTCCACGATCGATAAAACCTGGTTGTTCACACACGTTTCTGCAACCGATTAAGCACTTGAAAAACATTGGTGGGCGGGACCCCACCACGAGCCGGTGAGTTCAAATGGACAAAGGAAGGGTACGATACTTATCCGATGGACTGTGCAATCACAAGTGTTTCTTTTTTCACCATACGATGAATGCTAGAAAGCTGCATTCATGGCCGGAACAGATTTACAGGTCGCTAAAAGACTGGTCAAAACCCAACAATTTTGCCATAGAATCTGAAACACGTCATGCTGTTTTTAGGTTTATCGCGCCATTTGTGGACTCTGACGTGACGTATTATGGCCATGCAGTGAAAACGCAAAACGTCGCTTGGTAAATCTCAATTTTATGGTCTCGTTACTGAGCCCTGTCATTCCACGTTCTGCCAACATGTTTTATTTGACCGTTTCATGCACGATGAAGTCAACGTGTTGCGTTATCGAGATCAGCGTTGATAACTCGTTCAAAAATGTTGTCCAGACCTAGGTATTTTGTTCTCTGGAAAACTGGTTCGTCCTAAAGGACGATGCATCCAGAGTAGAAAAACCGTTTAGTTTGGGTAGACAGAAAACATTCGCATCATGCAGGTTTTTGTTAGGTGATTACGAACTAGAATGGCATGTTGATACACGTGAGTACGGATCGAAGAAGGAGGAGCAAGGTAAGAGACGTAACGCATTCCTTACAATTATCGTGTTTGTTCGCAGAATGACTTCTAGGACTGCACGGACTGTAGGTGTAGATGTTTCTGATGACGGTTTAGAATCGATACCTTTATTTTACCGAAGGCACATCGAACTTGTGAGCCCTGGGGTGCTAATTCGACCTGTATGTCTTTGTCTGCTTGTCCGTTTGACTCTGGTCAGGCTGAGTTGTGTTGGACCACACTGCTCTCAATTCCGTTCCGTTTGCCGTACAGCAGCGACGCACAACTTAATCTGGACGAATTTATCAGATCACCATCGAAAGTCTGGTGTCGATCCAAACTAAACGTTCATTCCATTCCGGATACAATGTTCTTCAGGACGAAGCAGGTTTCCAGAGAACAAAGCACCTCAATCTGGACAACATTTTTGAACGAGCTGTCCACGCCGATCTCGATAACGCAACAAGTTGTCTTCATCACGTAAGGTTGCCGCTGGATAGATAGCTCTATGCGATTGGTAGACTAGACGATTACATTTATTTGTTACAATACTCCTATTTTTGGAAGCGCTGCTTTCTTTTCAACATTAGATAGTTAGCTCATGCGGATTTCCGGTCATTTCAGTCGATGTGATAAATTGCTCCGGACAATTGTTTTCCGTCGGTAGAGTTTCAGGTTTCCAGGTCTCGTCATACGAGCAGCGCGCTTTGTTCTAATTACCAGGTCATAAGCCAGATTTCGTTTTTGTTCAATGGACACAAAAATTTTAACATTGATGTATTCACCTGTGTATGTTGATTCACAGCATATCGATCTACTCAACATACCGTATGTTTAAGAAGTGGGACTCACTGTTCGACTACTTTTCCAAGGTCAAACGAAGTGAAGAATGGTAATGTTGCTCACTGTTTGGTTGTTTAACGACAAATATGTCATTAACATTATGAAGATTGTGAATGGTAGGCTGAAGTTTGAATTCCAATTTTTTTCGTAATTACGCTTGCTAACAGTGGACCTACCTATTGTTGGCTCATTGAACACTAACTGAACACTGAAGATGCGTTGCACAGGTACTTCTTATGTGCGTCTGATTTTTGGACCCTTTCTGGTCATTTTATCTGTTCACCCAGAAATTTAGTTGGCCGTAGCAACGGAGTAGTTGGGAGCGTATATGTCGATGGTTTTATATCAATATCTCACAAACTTCACAAATTCAAAAGTGCGATAAAGGCTGCGCGGGATAGTAGTCACCGTACGGACTCCAGTATTTCCGTTAACCACTTGGTCATTGCGTGAGATGACAAATTGCAAATACCAGGCATCGGTCTCAACGGATGATCGTTTTTTTATCGTGCATTGGCTATCTGTTGATATATTACATCAGCATATTATAAGCTGACGAGATTTGGGCTACCCACGTATATGAAATGTTTCACAAGTCTCAAGCGGATTACCCGCAATAAAGAAAGTAGGTGTGGAAATGTCCCGGTCTTCAAGTAACACTTTGAAGGTGCGATGCGTTTTCTATACAAACCAACCCGGTCACACCTTATTCAGCATGGTCTGTATGCCTTCAGCAGAGGGACTAATAGGACAATGTCGTCCGCATACTCTAGGTCGGTCAACCTAACGCCAGGAGGAAGCTCAGCACCAAGTTTATTGAGAAACTAAACAACAAAACCAAAACGAACAACAAACCACCATATACACTAAGACAAAATCGATCAGATCAAAACAATAAAATCCAAAATCCGAAGAAACATATATGAACAGACGAGGGGGAAAACAAACTACTATACCATTAACAAATAAATCATAAAAAAAAACAAAACACTCAGAAAATCGGAACAGAAACACAACCACTATATTCAACCAAATTGAACAAGCACAACAAACCCATAACGAACAGCTGACCGAACGCAAACATCGCAACAGACAGTGGTCCCATAAACCCTGACCCAGCTTTCAGAATGAGCATACAGTGATCTCAACAAATTCACGTGTTTCCCTGATACTTCCTTGCGATGAAGACATTTTCCAGATAACGTTATGAGCAACTGAATCGAAAGCAGCTTTCAGGTCCATAAAGACCAAGACCGTCGGCTGCCTATAAGAGTGCCAATGTTCCAAGATCCGTCGCAAGGTAAAAATGTGGTCAACGCACCCTCGACCGGATCGGAATCCTGCCTGTTCTTCACGTATCTGACTTCCTCTGGGTTTAGTGGGCCGACGGAAAATGAGGCCTGAGTAACTTGGACGCCAACAAACCAATGATCATCTGTGGTTGTTACATAGACTTCGGGACCCTTTTTTGAAAGCGGGAATTACTGTTGACAAGCACCAATCGCGAGGTACCTCTTCAGTTTATCAAATTGTCTGGGGGAGTTTTGTCAGTTCTGATATCAACCTCTATCCTCTATCCTTGAAAAGGGAAGGAGAGAGGAGGTCTGGTCCAGGAGCCTTATTACGCTTCATTAACCTGAGCTCTAGGACCACTCCTGCTTCCGTCGGAGAGCCGTCTG
Organism: Paragonimus kellicotti; assembly: GCA_014220965.1. Lineage (NCBI taxonomy): Eukaryota > Metazoa > Platyhelminthes > Trematoda > Plagiorchiida > Troglotrematidae > Paragonimus > Paragonimus kellicotti. Next base: position 111,076 of record LOND01000992.1, read on the forward strand.
GGATGCAATAGCTGACCATTCGAGTCCCGTCGTTCACATGGTCTGGTTGCGGCCAGTTCAATTTTTTCAGATTCCTTTACAAAGATACATATGTGCAGATGTCAAGGTTTCATTTCCACAATCAGATTGGGAATCTTCTATTTGAGTCGTTGCTTTTTGTATCTTTATCCAGTATTGGTTTGATTTTTTGTGACTGCATGAAGCAGGACCCAATGAATTTTGGAACAATATGTTCCGGTAGTAGGTGTCGTGGAGGGGGTTGGTTCTTTTGGTTTGCGTGATGTGTTATTACATTTCAAACACATCGGAATGAAAGTATGGACATGACTTGCTTGGCCGTTCTTCGGGTGTAAATTTTCCAGTCGTTCATAATACAGTGTCAGTGATACGGTAACGCTTTCTTTAAAATCACAAATTTATTTAGTCCAGGTAAAACTTTGTTCAAGAGGCACGATATATTAGGATGCTTTGGTATTGGTATGTTCGCCGAGCTTGGCATTTAGGTTGCAAACGTTTCATCACCAAACGAGGTGACATCATCAGTGCGTAAGTGTTTCAGCGTATAGTTTTTGAGCGTGAAACGCTGAAACACTTACGCACTGATGATATCCTTTCGGTTGTGATGAAACGTTTGCAACCTAAATGCCAAGCTCGGCGAACACACCAATACCAAAATCATCAACCCGAGCTACGAACGACACCACCAATATTAAGATATTGGGTGTAGTTGATTTAGGAGTGTCTACTGTAGGATTAATGTTGGAAAGGTCGGCGGGGATGAAATTAGCGATAACGTGCTTGCTGTCTTCCCGTGAATGGCAGCAGATAGAGCTGGTCTGTTTTCCTGTGTGACGGCCATTAGAGAATCTCAACTGTCTTATGTTGTGTTGTTCTTGATTGTGGGGGCCGTTTTACTGCTAAACAGAAAAACGTACTATCATGAACACAAACCGGCGGACCTGTGCCTGTAGATTGTCTGACCTCCATGTGCCAGCTTGTTTTGCAGAAGTCTGCTTGTTAGCGTGACCAGCCCACCTTTCAGCCTGGCCGCCACGGCCGTCAAAAATGAACGTTGCGGAAAGTCGTTCACTGTTGCGCTGTAAAATAGTTGTGAAGAAATTTTGGTCAATAACTACAGGTAATCGATCTCCCTAATATATGTAATGCTTACTTTCTCTGGATTGGCTTTGCTCTGATCCTCTCTTGGGCAAGTTTGTTGAAATCAGCGATCGAGTGAAATTCTTGAGTTATCTGTTTCTCACGTGGCCAGACTGATTACGCCGGTCAGAAACACTAGGCAGTGTTTCTGTGGCGATGACCACTCATACGTAGGGTTCCTTGTTCGGTAAAATTGGTTTGATTCACATGCAAGACGCGCATTCATTGTCACCAAGGAAAGAGTAGTGAGCCTCAAAACAGATTTTAAGCCAGAATACTTCAAGGGACCTATCTTTACTAACTAAACGTCCAATCAATGGGAGCATATCAACCCTTGCTGACAAGCCAGTGTTCTACAGCTACATTCAAACCTGTGCAGAAGCGTTTCCAACCCCATTAATGAGCACGACTAGTGCCACGGAGGTGTCAACGCAATAGTTACAGACGTCTTACGACAAACGGAAAGCTCATAGACTAAACAGTCGAAACCAATGAGTGATTGGAATGAATAGTGTGACGAAAAACTGTTTTTGGTATGTCTTTCTCAAGCCGGAGAATCCAAACATACTTGTTATCAGACGAACCGCAAAAACCGTTAGCTAATTGTTAACTAC
>LOND01000993.1:37011-48904 GCA_014220965.1 Paragonimus kellicotti
GTCCGGGATTATAGCAACAATCTTGCTAAAACGTCACAGAAAGTTGAGCAACATCATTTTTAAAGTTTAAATCAGAGCAGATCTTTGGACATACCACGCCAACTATCTTCAACACGTGAGTAACAACAAAGAATCACCGAGTAAAAAAAGAACCTCTGGAGGTTTTGAAGGATACGTTTGGTCCTCTTTAGCCGAAACCCACAACAATAACCAGTTAAACGCAAAGCCCGCCACGTGAACTTCTTCTCCGAAGGTGGACTGATCGACGTCCTCAAATGAGAGGTGTTAGGGTTAGGGTAAAACTGACCAGAAGAACACGATTCACCTGTCAGAAATCTGATACCTCAAGCCGTTACTGGTAAGTGCATCAGTGTGGTAGTCAACTGTATCTTCGCGTGTTCAGACAACCACAAGACCACTTATTTCCGTAAATACAAACCAGCGTTTCATGCGTCTGGTTGTTATATATATATATATATATATATATATATATATATATATATATATATATATATATATATATATTGTATACAGTCTATTTCATTCGTGTTTACATTAGCTCTCGCATTTCGGAATTTAAGGTCTAGTCGAAAAAGGTTTCTATTCACGTTGCTCGTTCACTGCTGTTCATATCGGTTATTCACGTTCGTGTTTAATAGGAATCGGTTGTAACAGTCTCAGATCACCATACAGTGGGTAGTAATTCAGAGAGAGTAAGCTAAGTCCTGAAAAAGAAGGACTGGCACAACCGTGATATCAAAATGGGAACACCAACTTCAAATCAACAAGTGTTTCGATCACAATTGATGATATTGCTAAACACAGGCTATTGCTAAGCACTTCGCATAATATAAAATAGAAAGATAAACTGACATCATTGTTCTCCTCATAAGATTCAGGTTAGCTCCGTGAAGGCTGTAGTACCAGGTGGTTTTGGAAACCCGACACAACTAACTGGTACCGACGTGTCTGGACGTCTATAATTAGCAGTGTGATTAGTCACGGAGTGCTCAACTCGACTAGTGTCACCTATCAATCTTATAAACCCTGGATCGCTGCGATAAGTGGTCACCGTGGAAACTATTCCAATTGAAGGTAGTTTTGCAAGTGCGGGCGTCAAGTAAAGCAGACATTTCAGAGACAACCAGAGTGAGTTAATTTTCAAGTGGATAGGCTAATGTCAACTTGATACGACAGACAACGGATGCTTTGAAAGCTAGGATGAGTAGAAAATATTAGGAAACAATCAATGAACCACTCGCCTAAATTCAGAATAAACAGATGATAACTCGAATCAGCATGTACTCCTCGTGAGATAAAGGCTACACCGAGGACGCACGAGGTTATGAGATAAATTTATGAAACCCAGTTCTACACATGGGAATGACGGCTCATAATCACGAAGTACGCCGGGGACGCACATAACTTCCGACACGCACCGTGCACTCATGCTTCATCCAAAATAGCTGCTGGTAGGCATCATGAATCCGGCAACACATTAATTTCCAGAATAACCTGTCAGCAGCAACAGACCACTTGGTAGTCTTCAAGTGGTTAACATGATTTCGTCATATGTGTGAGCGAACCGAGAAGAGCTGAAACGGCCAATAAACCCGCTACACAATCACCAATCAGGTCAGCAAGCAACGTTTTCTGAAGTAGTGATCGATATCAGATTCCGCTTACTCGCAATGAATTGCATTCTTACCTGAAGTCATAAAAAAAGGCAATATCGAGTTGTGATGTGAAACAACCGAGAACTGCAGTAATATCTTCAGCGCTGCCAGTGACCACCTTTGTGACCCATTTGCCACTACGTGATCATCGCGTGCTGAATATATACTAGTGGCCACTGACAAACGACTCAAAAACAAAGTAGATCGCTGTAAACCCAGAAGGCAGTTCGACAGACAGTGCTTCGTGAATAAAGGTCGAACAGTTGTAAACAGATTTTTGGGCAAGAAGGAGATTAACGGCACAAAATCACGCACGAAACCACTTGGGCAGATTTTACTTCAGCAGACGGGTAAGTTGGTTGTTAATTTGAACAGCCCAACAGCTGACCATCAGACGTGAGTAAGGGGCATTTTTTCTGGTAAGTTTTGGAGTGAGAGGAATCTAGACGGATAAACTTAAAAGCATCGGACCCTAGTGTCCAGACACTGTTGCTGTTTACAGAAGCTGAAAACTGCTGTAGCCTGTGAAGTCAGCTCGAAAGTAAGCGGACCAACTAGCACAGCGATTGAAAGCGGTACCAGTGGTAGTTTTTGAGGGTCCATTTCCAAGAGTCCTTGCTTGAGCTTCATGTCATTCATACATGCACATTTTTTCGTCTGCTTTCAATCACTGAGACTCATTGTTCCAATCGACCTAAACTCCACACCACAACAGTCCGTTGGAATGCACTCAGCTCAGACTTGATCGGCGACCAGTTGCTGATATAGAAATATGGGTTACCACACTATCTATTTTGGGAGGTCACTGTGAGGACGTGAGCGGTGCGAAATAAGTCTGAAAGTCCAGCGGCACTGCGACTCAGCGTAAGCCCACAAATAAGAATATTGAATCACGTGATCCGAGGTTCTTGAAGTAGGCAATGCAGTAGGACTGCGCGATACAGCTATCCAAAAGTAACACGGTTAGATGTTTTGCTTATGATTATGTGTCATTCATTTTCAGCCTATAAATATAACTATTCTCGGGGGTAGTTTTGACCCCATTTATAGACACTTTGCTAAACAGAAGAGAGCTGAACTGTGACGGACACATCGGCAATAAAAAAAATTCGAAATCACTTAACTATTTCCCGGACGGCGAGAGAGGAAAGTATGTGCAAAGGGCTAGCAGTCATTGTAAATGTATGGCTCTGTAGACCATTGCGCTGAACGTTGAGAGAAGTATAGGAACCGTTGACTGCGTACATCTCAATTACACCCAGAAACTGGGAAAGTACAACAGCAAAGAAATTCGTCTGAGACGTTAAGGCCGGGTGTTGGAGCGCACACAAGCGATTGATAACGCCACCGATCGATCAAACAAAATGCGATAGTGACAGCGGAAGCACAAGCGTTAAAAGTAAACACCGAAAGAGAAAGCATAGACCGCTTGGAAGACGGAATATAACTAAAACGATAATACGATCTTCTGCTATACGGCTTTAAACTGGACAGCCAGGAGTCTTTTGTCACCGTTCCTTTAGAGACAACAAACTAATTTCGGGGATGGTAAAAAGATGGAAAAAGATGATAGTGATTGGAATCGGTCTGATTCACGCTCAGCAGGCTCCAAGTCGCAACGTAACACTTTCATGACATACCACAACTGCCAGGAGAAGGTAAGCAATGGTTACAACAACAAATATCATTCAATAATACCTACAACAGGTACGTACCTGACGGGAATGATTCGGCTGTGCCGTTTGTCTGCTCGCTATTGGAATTCAGTTCGTCCGAACCGTTGCCTTTGGTCGAATCTTTAAATACGCTGTTCCATAACTCGAAAAACGCATCCACAGTGGAAGGTGAAGGTGCCGGTTCCAGTGTTTCACTGTGAGGAAATGAAGAAGAGCATTACTTGATAATCCATCCAATATTCTCATTAGTCACATCACAACAGTAGAACCATGTTGTGAAAAAATTCCCTGGCTGACTATCATGTTATAATCTCCTGTGGCAGTCAAGCATCAGTGTGAACCACTGATGTATTGCTCTCTATGATAATGATGCTGATATAATGCCTTAGCAACTGATGTACAATGCGTTTATGGCATTGCAATTAAACCATATTAATTTTGCGAGTGATAACCATGACAGCCAAAAGTGAACAACGGCGAAGGTATTGAGATCTTTGGTTCAAGGTAATCGTGTTGAATTGCGTGTCGGAGGGGAACAGTGAATGGGGACGAACAGATCGTGTTGCGGAGATTCGGCAGACAGAACAACACCAGTTCACTCTGGCAAACTTATAATTGCATGGATAAAGATGATCAGATTATTTGTTAAGAATATTAGCTTAACGTAAACAACACGGCAAAACCTTCGCCAATTGCCCAGAAGCCTATTGGCGTCAGGCAGAGAGCACGTAGGAGATGCGAGAATAGCTATTAGTAATGTAGTAACAGTTGGCTGTTCACATTTTCGTGGCACGCAAAACCCCGGTCGCAAAACCTTGAGGCAGATGGTAAACTGTTAGATATTGCATGGCATGAATGTTTCCATCATCCGTGAACCAAGGACGACAAATCATGCCACTTAATGAGGGTTGTGAAGAGGCCTCTCTTTGGTAAACGATGCTTCATCCTAACATGAAGCAGGAGATTAGTGCAAATATTGATAAGATTTAAGGGAAATCAGCAGAATGCAGAGTTCTTTTCTAACAATAGCGCAAATCTTGGGCATCTCCTGGATTCGAACCAGACAGAGAAACAGCATGCCTAAAACGAGACAAGCGCCCTACCAGCTGGGATACAAACCCGGGCAGGGGGCTCAGAAATTTCAGATTTAAACCCAGCTACCAACCGCCCATACTTCGTGTTACACGGAATTCACAAAATGATCCAAGGACTGAACTACCAAGCAGGATTTGTCAGCCTTCTGGAAAAAAGCTCGCACTTTGTTCGATGGATCAAAAGATGGTGGCTAAACACACCGAGCACAATCATCACAACGAACTCAGGGAATTACGATCTAGGTGCGTCAATATCTTCAACAATAGTTGCAAACGATTGTGAACCGCGAACTATCGAAGATAAGGATAACCACGGAAGATTCAAGTGACGGTTCCTGACAATTAATCAGTTTCTCTGTAACTAATTTATTCTACTACCTATCAACCAGAAAAAAAAGCGTGCCGATCATTAAAGGCAAATTGTAAGACGACTATGAAAGGAAATTTGACATTCAAGATACCAATCTAAGTGGAATAATAAGCGTTATCAAAAAGGCATCTGAATGTCGTCAATCAGTAATTCAGCATGCATTGTATTCCGGTGACGACCTCTCTCCATAATTAGCCGTGCTTAAGAAGTCAAAATACTGGAAGTTGAACAAACAAACAAGCCAATGGACAACCATGTAAAATGTTTACAACGCAATAAAATGGTTGGTTCACATCAACTAAAGACCGCCTGAGAAAAAAAAACGGTTTCCTCTCTATGAAAATATAACTGTACTGCTGTCAACGGTGACCGTGATGATGGATGTAATGGTGACCTGATTAACAATCACACATTTAATCAAAACGAAGACAGCTGTGGATGAATCACCAGTGTTGGTTTTCTTTGCTCACGGTCGTCTTGCACTGTCAATATCACTTAAGGTAATTGATCCGGATAAGTCTCAAGAAACGGCCGATGGACTTCGTAACCATCCAATTGCAACTAGCATGGCAGTGGTAAATAACCCGTTGAACACAACTTGTGATCATTAACCGACACAGCCGGATCAACTTACCAGCGGTGACTTATTGATCCATAGAAGTATGGAAAGAAACAGCAAAAATAAGATAACTGACGGTCTCAAAATATCATTGGTTAGACTACAAGAAGTTCGAGACCACGTGACATACAGTGTAATAAGTATACCAGATATCGTTGGGTTGCCCAAACCAGGAGCAGTCGGGCTCGAACCTGTGATCTCATGATTGGTATTAGTACCATGGAAACACACAGCTCAGCAATTAAAACGAGTTTGCAATGTAAAGTCTACGTACTTAGGACCACAGACAAGCTAGCCAGACCGTTACTGTCTTCCGTCTAAACAATCGGGAAATTTGAATAGTAGGTGCACACAACAGTAAAAAAAAAATCGGAGGACTGATAATCAATGCGTTTATGTGTCAACGCAATAGCAACGACGTCGAACGACCAGTCTCATGGTTGTGGATGCGATCCCAGTTTCTGCAACTGCATACAAACTACGCGCAAATTTGTATATCATAGAGTAGCGAAAACCGGGAGCGTTTATTTCATAAGCTCCAGTGAGTGAAGATTTTAAACTGGTTCTGTGGTGGTTGATCGCAAACGCTGAGTGTGCAGCCCTGAGGACTGGGACATGAGCCCACGGTACAACAAACTGAGGTCGTTAAGTCACTGGTAGAGAAGACGAATGAACAGTAGTTGCGAGAAACGAACAACAGACGTTTAACGGGGGATGTTAGCAAAATAACGAAGGAGAATCTCTGTTTTGGCCTGATTATGAATTATAGTAAAGATGTTACAGATGCTTCGACAATGCCTACAAAACTTTACGGAGGATTAATGTGACTGAATCTTCCGTTTTGTAACACTTCCAGGTATACATATAACACACACACACATGTTAACCGTCCTATTTCGATCAATTAATCAGCCATCGCAAACGCGGAACTTTGTCCTATCGATTGAACTACTAGCCAGATGAGATGGTATTTAGTTGTGTTCACCAACGGGTCGCGTGTGAATGATTTTTTGTTATGTGTATGTCATGGCCACAGGCAATCTCGTAAAGATGAAAAAAAAATGTTTTGCGTTGATCAGACTAAAGAACGAAAATGCGAGAGTCTGAACGACAATAAATATGACTGCCATCAATGTGTGCTGGTTTCATGAAAAAAACAGAAAACGATAGAAGATAGGAGGAGAAGTAAACAGAACACAAACGGAAAACCAATGGCTCTTTCAGAGAGTTTCGTCAACTCAGAAGATCAACAAGAACTATCAATTCGGCAGAAAATCCGTCCAACACCATAAACTTGCGGCAACTAGATCGCAACTTATACCTACCACAAATCATACGGTGGCAGCTCAAACGAGGTTGCCGTAACAGTTCCAGTCTTGGTGTGGATTGCTTGACAGTACCTTTGTATGTCACGCTAATGAACACGCTGTGATATATAAGTTGGAAACTAAGACTAAATTTTCGTTACCACCTGGATCCACCGTGAGTGGAAACACACAGACACGACATAATGGCATACGCACTGTCATCCAACTATCCGATCTCCCATCACAGACTGCGCCTATTCAGTTGGTTTCGAACAGCTATACAAGTTGAACATAACCCACAAGTGACCGCATATTCAACACTCTCATAAATACATCAGTCAGCTCATTTAAAAGAAAAGCATTATACACGAGTTTCGCCCTTGTTTGAACTCGTTAGTAATGCATATCTGTGCTGCGATAAGGAACAGAACTCCGGTCACGCTTTCATGAGGCGACCGTGTTGACCAGCGTGCTACTGGCCTCAAATTAGGCGCAACGATTGCGAGTACTATTCAGACTGCATCATCGCCTACAGCGGAGACATGGTAACTGTCCTGTTAATTCCAATCTACTATCCCACGATTAGGATTACCCTTCACGGTAAAAACATAAAAATCACTAAGCTTTTCCAGCCGCATTTAAATTAATAACAATTTAGTAATTTCCAAATTATATTAACAAAAACCTTCCACTATTTATCAATAATCAAAAAAGCGGCTAGCAGTTATCTACACTTTTATAACAGGTTGCAGTAAATATATGGAAACACTACTTTATCAAGTTTTCTGTAGGGGAACAATAATTTTCCACCTACATTTCAAGTCATTTCTTTCTGTCGCTCGAAATCCCACAGAACAAACATAATGTGTTTATAACGGTACGGTAGTGAGTTTTTAACCGTCAGCTTCAGTGTCTGACTCCCAAATTGTATTAGAATATGCTTGATTAGTGGCATCAATCACGAAACCGACCGCGTGCCCTCAAAGAATCTTGGCGGGCGAATACACAATATTCAGCCACGGTCGCTTGTGAATAAAGTCTATGGGGGACCGATCGCCTGGAAAGAAGACAGTGACCGTCAGGACAAATCTAACTGATGATAACGGGATTAGGACCTTCCAGGTTGAAGTCATGCTAAGAATTGTTAAGCGATGGTTCGTACGCTGTAAGTACTTCGAATTACATAAAGTGAATCAACACCACCAGAATCTTACTAATCAAGTTCGATAGTTTTTGTGATTTCAACTTGATAAGAAATCCTAATCATGAAGTTATCGAACAGAACGGCTGCTGTTTCCATACAAGACGACCCGGTGATCTGACCATCACTCACAAGCTCACGTGGCTGACAATTCGATCGTGTCCAAATGGGAGACCAATAGGGTGGTGATCGAGAGCACACCACAATAATGAGCTCTGACAAGAGCGAATGTCGAGTCCAATGTTCCTTTTCAAAAGACAGTGACCGAAATAGTGTATCTAAACGTGCAAACTGCGGTTAAACGTGAACACTTATCAACATGAACACAGAAGACTGTTGCCACACTTCTACATACGAGAAAAAAACAGAATAGACGAAAACAAAGTGGGTCGAAGATGAACAAAATTAAAAATTATAATATAAAACGTAGTAAAGTAACACATCTTTCTCGTTCTGCGACCCTGTATAAAGTCGAACAGAAGTGTACATTATTTATCCCACGTTCATGTTAGAAATTTTTTTTAAAATTCCTAATACGTCAAGGCCACGTACGGTTAGTGTGTTTCATTTTCTAAACGCGAACCACCAACAAAGTATTCTCAAGGAGATGGCTGGGTTTCGTCGGAACTGTAGATATATCGCTCATAATGCCACGCTTCTCTAAGCACTACAACGACGTGATGGGAAATTGTATTCCTAAGCACCGAAGGGTCTTCAAATCAGTTAATACAGTTGTATTTTGATATTACAAACACCACAGTGTGCTCTAAAAGTAAGTTGTGTGTAGACAAGTTTCTTCTTCACGGGTCATGGATGCTAACAAACAGACAACCGACAGATATGCTCAATGCATAGCTAAACCCTTAGAACCAATGAAAATAGGTCATATAGTTTACCCGTTTAAAACTGGGCACCCCATACTGGCGTCGGTTACGGTTTGTGAACTGTAAATCAAACGGTCCGTTGAGTGACCATCCAGTTTCTGGAGCCCATCAGACCAACTGAGAGCCAAGTGCATCCGCGAACCAAGAGTGGTTGGAACCGTACATCCATTCGTGAGGTTGGTAGTCTCATATGGTAGAGACGCTCGAGGTGTGGATGTGGTCATAACGCAGTGCGTATCGGCTGAAGTGCACCCCACAGGCAGCTGGCAATTGGTACTGGATGACAGAGATGCGACTGGTGTGGACACAACACAACAGGAGTCAACTAGATGGGGTGAGTTCAGCGAGGGTGAACTAGCGCGTCGAAGCCCATTATGCATAGGCGAGGAGATCTGGTTGACCAGAGCGCTGCCACCTAGTTTGCGTAGATAGGAGTCCATCAGATTACGTTCAACTTGTAGTCTGGACGTGGGTGAGCAGCCGACAGAGGAGCTATGGTGAAGGGGAGATGGGTGAAAAGATTATTTATTCAAGTGAAGTGAATAACCGAATAATTAACAGTAGGATTAGCAAGAAGCTGGTATAGAAACACTGTACAAAGCCTCACATCGTCTATGCTGCTAGCAAACAGCCAAACAACGATACCATACTGTCATCATGCTCAAAAGACAAGTCTTTCACTCTAGGTAGACGACGCACTTCAGTATTTAACCATCTCCGTAGACGATCCTACAAAATAAATGGAGTGACTACTTATCCACGACTTATCCTAGCGTTTGGGCGGCTCTAAAAGTGTGAATTGATATATGGGGTCGAAAGCAGGCTTACAGTCGATAAAAACGGTAACTATATGTCGTCCGTAAGCAGGATGTTGTATCAGAATTTGGCGAAGTGTGATAAGTTGCTGAAATAGTACTCGTCCAGATGAAAATCCGTCGGGTCCGCCCTAATGTCTGTCTCCCAGGCTGCATTGAGTCAACGAGGTACAATGGATGAAAATTTATGAAGGTAACGTGATAGAATCAGAAAGCCAGTGAAGCTAACAAACAACCGGTTTCGACAAGCGGTTTAATCATCTGAATTTAGTGGAGGTACAGGAAGACAACAGAAAGATTGTTGAAGATGTGGAATCCAGAGCAAGCCTAATCAAAGTCTACCAAGCGGACGGTACAGTCTACAGTCAATCAGAGTTCAACCTACCAATGGGGCTATGATCCGTTATAAGTAAGATAACATCTAATCTAGTCCACTTAACGATGGCAGCTATAGAATGATCTGAGATGTACAACAGAAAGATTGTTGAAGATGTGGAATCCAGAGCAAGCCTAATCAAAGTCTACCAAGCGGACGGTACAGTCTACAGTCAATCAGAGTTCAACCTACCAATGGGGCTACGACCGTTATAAGTAAGATAACATCTGAATCTAGTCTACTTAACGATGGCAGCTATAGAATGATCTGAGATGTACAACCAGTATTAAGCGGACAATTTAAGTGTCATCAGTTTTTAACGCTGATCGCCATTTCAGAATGTGAACGTTAAAGCTACCCATAATAATTCACAAGCTATATCGAAACACGGGGAAGAGGAACCTGGTATCTTGTCAAATTGTCTCTGTACAAGGCAGAGTATATCACGTAGAGTCTACTCAAAAAACAAACATCAGTCGATAACATTAAACAGCGTTAGCATACGCTAGCCAGTCAACTCCTCCCTCAGACATCCCAGGCACCAGCCAACAAGGCAAACGCTTCACACGACATGAAAAGAGATGATCTTAATGACTGTCAACGAAGCACTGAATAGCTGGTTCAATCTAGTTAGTTTCAGTCAGTTTCACGCACGTCAGAGAAGTGAACCCATGACCCGTGTATAAGTAACACTGGAACACGTGAATGTGTCATCCGCGTTGTAGAAAAAGGAGCTGAGTAACATTCCATAGCGCTCCCATCTTATCTCACAGGTTGGATTCGAGCGGATTGGTTAACTCGTAAACTATACAAAGCATCCACCGTTAAACCAACCCATAAAAAAGCATACAAATGTGCAACCGCAACGGATGACAGCCAGAGACGCAGTGGAGACATATTCAGCTCTGCAACAAACAAACTGATGTTCAGATATTACACTAATCACAATCAATGATACAAAGATCGATCAAATTCTTATTCTACTATAAATATCAACTGGAATGTAGCTGGATTAACAAAATAGCTCGAAACATTCCGGAATGGGAATACCTTAAGCGAGGCACTATGACACAAGATAATAAAAATGTGACCCGTCGTGCGCCTAAGGTACTGATCGAAGCGACAAAGAGTGAGACTGTTCACGAGAGAGGTTACGACAGCTGCGGTACTAATGGAATTTGACTTGCTCGTACTAAACATCCACTGGAATTGATTCGGTAACACAAGTATTCGTTTTGGTAAGTAAACGAATTTATCACACAGCAATCGTGTAGAAGAAATCGGTAGGTGGAAAAGAACATGAAAAAGCAATGGGCATAATAGCCGCGGAACATGGCCTCCAGAATGCTTAAATCACGACCGATCAGAACAACCGGACCGGTCGAGCATGAATACAGTTGACCATCAGTTAACTTTACCGATTAAATACTTGTTCAGTCAAAATTAACCAATTACGTCGCCAATCGGAGGCTCAGTTAGGTCAAAGATAATGACCTCGATTAAGCTGTTGAACAGTGCTATGATTAGAGATAAGCAGTACGAAATATTAATTAGCACAAGCTCAAGGACAGCAACAAGTGGATGCAATGTTTGTAATCTCATAAGATATTCAACCACCTGATTGACAAAAATGTATCAGATGAGATTTTTACTCCTTTACATTTTTCATGGACTCGAACTCAGAAGCCTTCGCACGTGAGACAAACATGTCGATCACAGCATCAGTAACCCCATACTACACAAGACAACATTAAAGCAGTGAAACGACCAAGTACAAACATCCTGTCTCGATACAGCAAGTGTTCGGTTGACTCGAATCAATAAATCCATGACGAAATGAAGTTTCCCAATTTTCATGAAAATAAAGACGTTGGA
>LOND01000993.1:49004-74898 GCA_014220965.1 Paragonimus kellicotti
AGTTAGGTCAAAGATAATGACCTCGATTAAGCTGTTGAACAGTGCTATGATTAGAGATAAGCAGTACGAAATATTAATTAGCACAAGCTCAAGGACAGCAACAAGTGGATGCAATGTTTGTAATCTCGTAAGATATTCAACCACCTGATTGACAAAAATGTATCAGATGAGATTTTTACTCCTTTACATTTTTCATGGACTCGAACTCAGAAGCCTTCGCACGTGAGACAAACATGTCGATCACAGCATAGGGCTTTCCAGGAATAACCCCATACTACACAAGACAACATTAAAGCAGTGAAACGACCAAGTACAAACATCCTGTCTCGATACAGCAAGTGTTCGGTTGACTCGAATCAATAAATCCATGACGAAATGAAGTTTCTCATTTTCATGAAAATAAAGACGTTGGATGGGAAGGAGCACACTAAGTAAGATGTAGGCAGAGGGCACCTTCAAACAGTTCAAACATGGACAGGAGCAAACGAGATAGCCTAGACTTGAGCCCACAATTGTCCGTTTGGTAATGGATGTAGCGTTGTTGATGAGATGTCAGAAACTACCACTGATTAAAAAAAGTTAGCCACGTTAAATCATTAACCACTTGAATCAATGTATCCCGGAGTAAACACTATCGCTAATTGGAGATCGAGATAATAGGAAAATATTAAGAAATAGAACAAGAGGAAGAAATACGGAGCTCCACATTTTTTGAGTATGAAGGAAGAAGGATTACTTCTGAGTGATATTCCGGCTGATGTTCCCACTATCGCATCATTTCCAGCTAACACACAGACATTTTAACTTATGGGTAGCAACGTAGTGGATTACGTTCAACAATGTTTTAAATTATCACGGTTCTGATTCTAATCTCCAAGTGATGCGTGTTGAGCTCGGGAACCTCTGCTCTAGTAGTGATGAGTAGAATTTCTCTAAGAATCTAAAACACGCAAACGATCAAATATTTGAAACGTAGCGGGCAAAAAAGGGTATTGTGAATTTTCAAATGAGGAGGAGATAGTCTACTTAATAGGTGCGAAAATTTAAATTCGATTACGTTTCTTGTTACCACGGTATGCAGTGAAACTAGGCTGGGATGCTAAACAAACGAGAATTACTGGACTGCACAGGCAAGGAGTGACAGATTCCGATCGATTTCTTATCAGACAAATGATAGGAAACAACCCAGTCACAAGATAAACCGTAACGAGCACGAATTGAGGTAATTCAGGGAATTATTTCGTAAACAGCGACAAAGGCTAGGGTAACCAAGTTGTAAAATTTTAATTACTGCATTGTCACTCACAGAGCAAGTTAATAAGCTTGACAGTTCTAGTGCAAATCGCCACCAAGTATGAGCAGAAAGGCATAACAAACAAACAACATATGAATGAGCATTACTACAGTAGGTAAGCTCAAGAGCTCTCTGTATTAACGACGCTAATCACGCGCGGTAACCAGTGAGAAAGTGTATCTAACCCCAAATGTGACCTAGTAGGTGTCGATAAACGATTTACCAACTAGGCAGACCCGAGATAGCTTATTGTGAAAGCGACGCCAGTCGTACGCGGTAATCCGTCTAAATTGCAGTTAATTTGAATGTTGTTGTTTATGTACTGGCCAGCCAGGTAGTGCCCGCTCATATACGACCTACAAAGTCGCATGATACCAGACGCTTTATGTGGAATTCAGTTAAGCGCCAGGAACAAACTGGACCTTAACGTGATGTAAACGCTATAGTATCTTGATGAACCATGAGGCTAGACCAGACAGTGCTCTGGGCACATTCTTGTCAGGCAGCCTAGTAGATAAAGACCTGACGAACTATAGCCTCCTGATAAAGCTGTATCAGACGACCCAGATGGCTTCACCTTATCAGAAGGAGGTGCGAACAGAGGTATTGAAAAACGGTCCCCGACTGGTCCCGAACTCCATGCTTCACACTGAAGCCATGCAAATTAGACCACTGATCAGAAGCTTGAAGCGGGGACTCTTGAGCAAACCTACCACCTTGATCAGGAAAACCGGATGGTACCAGGCACAGAACAAAAAAAAGATGAGCAAAAGTAATCACCTTACAGAGTGTTTGCAAGTCGTCATACTGATACTGTACTTTTGAAATTCCGTCACAAAAACCTCTTGCCGAATCAGTACTGGTAGGTAACAGATAGGTAACATGACAATAAACACCTTGTCTTGTGGTAAAAGAAAACTACACATGCAGCTGACTTAAATAACTTTCATGAGCCTGTTGAGTGGATATGTTATCACCAGTCAACAGATATATATATATATATATATATATATATATATATATATATATATATATTCAATATCTCAGATTTCAGCTGAACGTGCATTTTCTGGACACCGACTATCTGATCGCTGCTTGTAGCTGATTGAATTTTATTGGCTTATCATTCACTCTACGAGAAACTGATGTCAGTTACCTTGGTTCCTCTAGCACATCTTGAGAAGCGTTCGAGGTTCAGATTTTGACAATTGTTACATCTGCTGACTGGTGATAAAATATCCATTCAACAGGCTCATGAAAGTTACTTAAGTCAGCTGCTGCATGTGTAGTCTATATATGGTTAATATGGTTATATATGGTTAATGAGAAGTCAACATGGCATGATTCGAATGATACAGTTCATTGTCAGCATGATCCACAAAACGGGTCATTTAATAAGCAGCCTGACGGGTAAAGCGTCGCGAGTGGTGTACGGCACACAAATTGGGTTGGTTTTCCGTTAACTACTGCTACCATAACAGTTATCATTATTTGACAAAATCTACGCTCTGTGAAACATATTAGATCAAATAACAGTTTGATACCATTGAGCTGCCAAAATCCGGGTGAGAACAATCGCAGTAAGCATAGCCTGAACCCAGAGTTGTAAGCACTTTAGCACACGGAACTACAGCACATCGTCATCATCATAGACAGCAATACATCAGTGGTTCACACTGATGCTTAACTGCCACACAACACGAGGGAAAAAAAACCTATATAGGAAGAGAGAGAAAAAAAGAAGGGGAGGGGGAAGGGGACCTAACTACTAAAAATAGCTACGTCTATATTCAAACATACAACATCAAGGCGCCTACACCTTGCAAACAAACAACCGAGCTGTAAGTGAAAGTAAGGCGTCATCAGCAAGACAGCTTCCTTACGGCTTTCACTGCCCCGCATCATTAAGTGCACTCACTTCACAGACAACTCGGACAAACAACGACAGCATTCACGCCACTGAGCTCGATTAGCCGCCATCTCACCTAACGTCTCAAGCCACCGACTCTGTGAGTCGCGAGGGCCCCAGCCCGGGAGACGAACCCGACCTACAGTGACCAACCCCTTCGTGAACGATTTCATTTGTCTACGCCAGGTCATCATCTGTCCACCTCGCACCTTGCACGGAGAACATTAAATCAACAGAATGCGTAATAACTGCGTCAGGGAAGTTAAATTCTACGATGGCGACTGTGGTTGTACTAACCACCGTTCAAACAAACTGTTCACCTTCAAAACCGAATCCAGTTCCAAGCACAGAAACCAAGTGGAAAATTCAGAAAAGTAAGGATGAGTGTACATTCATATGCACGCACACATTCAAAATGACGAGTAGATCCGAAAGCAGGAATGTGTTAAGCGCTGTTTTTCACATCCTTGTATATATATGCACAACTGACAAGTGCCCTGCGGTGCACTATGGAGCCGTCATCCAGAAATGTCGCAGTTAGTGAACGCGTACGGGGATAAGTGGGTGCAAAATTTGCGTCGCGAACGATCCGCTGTATATCGGCCACTCGGTTAGAAGAGGAAGAAACCTAACAAAAATGTGACTGTCACTACTGGACAATCACGGAAGAGTAGCGAAATCGTTATATATGTGCGTGTCAACCAAAACCCATAAAAAAGACAACATTGGTTGGGACAACAGCTGTTGCCCTAACAGCAACAGTGAGCGAGCGAACAAGCGACTTCACGATTTGAAACTGTCAGTCAAGCACAGTTGATTGACAGCACAGTACATCTGAGGTTATGAAACGACAGGTAAGCCGGTTGAAACTGAAAAGATATTTTGCTCAAGTAATTACAGGATAGGACAAAGAAGTTCTCCGATGACCTACAGCTGATCAGTAACCGGGGTGACGATTAAGGTCTCATTCCAGCACCTACGACTGGCCTCGTCCCCGGCTGGAATGGTCCGGTAGGCACACTTAGCATAAGAGTCGAACAGAGAACGACCAATGGATTGCGCGTATAACTGAACGAAGTGAAATTCGTGCTAACTCAGAAATAACAGTATGAGTCCCGAGATGTGCACGTGGGTGTATTCGCAATCCAGAACATGGAACAAAACGCCAACAACTCGCGAAGTAAGCTTCTGTGGTTTTTGAGGAATTAGACCAAAGGAACTCCAGTTTTCACAACTTAACGTGTAAGAAGGCTACAACCAACCGTGTTAAACTGCCAGCGTTTTATTCTCAGTGTCGAGAACTTGTAGAAAATCCTGTTTTACTGAGTTCAAAGATGGTGGTATAGAGCAATATAAATAGATCCAATTTGAATATGCACACCAAAACGAACCAAACCAAACTATGCACTTTCGGACAATAGAATTATAAGGGGGGAAGCAACAAACTCAGTTCGCACGGGACAAGCGTATTGGTTAAGAATGGATAAAGACAGTTATTAAGTAGAATCTCACAGGAAAGTAGCACGGCTCCAGCTCAAAGGTGGCCGCATTACACATATTGTGCACTAACTGAACATTTATTCATCTATAGTGAATACGACAATTTGCTGTGGGCTTCTATTCAGCGATACCGATCGGTAGGTCAGCTATGCTGAATGTCTTTCATTCATACATTCGGTTTTTGTGCCGAAACACTAAATAATACCGTGTCACTTCTAAGTTATGTAGAGTAAATTTTATACAGTGTATGAGATTCCTCGGTATTAAAGTCTCGTTTGACAGCCGTGTCACTATATCACAAGTCATCATGTTTTGTACGCTTAGTTCCAATTTCACTGGTTGATAAAG
The DNA here is from genome assembly GCA_014220965.1 of Paragonimus kellicotti. Lineage (NCBI taxonomy): Eukaryota > Metazoa > Platyhelminthes > Trematoda > Plagiorchiida > Troglotrematidae > Paragonimus > Paragonimus kellicotti. The sequence goes on from LOND01000993.1 coordinate 54,056, forward strand.
TAGGCCTGCATTTTAAGCAACAATCGCGTTTGATGAAATAATTGACAAACCCGACAATATCTGATAGAGTCAAGTGAACGAACAGAAATCACTGTGAAGTCACATAGAGTGCACGAGCCAAGACACTCCAACATAGCCAGATTCCTGCATAAACGGCCTTATGAACAACTTGATTAGCACGTTCAACGCGAATTTGGGTGCGTACATGCTAACTGAAGTGGGTAAAACAGGGTATCATATTTCGCGTAGTAAAATGCACAAAGGTCAGGGTGGGAGAAATCCTGTCCACGAAATGTTCCATCAAATAAGTGCTCAAACCTGAGCGTCTCGGCCTGTTAGTCAATTTCTGGGAAATGGTAGTTACCCGATAAAAATTTGGTCCGTGCGTAATCAACTCTTCAAATTGTGTTCGAAGACACCTGACAAACAGCAATCGAACAACACAGCAGTGCTATCTCTTGATAGTGCGAGATGAACGACAAGGCAACTGAGGCCTACTTGCGTGTCCTGAATGTCATTGTGTACTTGCCACCCTGCACTGTTCAACTGCAGAAACAGTCAGTAAATCCAAAACCGGCAGCCCCATTTACACTCACATTCTTATACACAAGTTTATGAAATTCTAACTTCCAGCAAAGCATGGTTCTCGCAGCCCTAGTCCATTATAATCATTGTGACCAAAAGTTATGAAGCAACAACTTTTACTGGCTCGGTAGGAAGCAGCTTTCAAAAAACGTCGGACAGTGAACTACGTTTTCTACGACCGAGACATTCAGTAATCGATGTAAAACGGAAAGATGAAAATATGTTCAAAACTAATAGTTCGTTCATTGAGAACACTGTTTGAAACCGTTGACCTGGATGAAATTCCATTGTAATATCATGTACTTTAGTGACAAGTGCAGACAAACTCCGTGACCACATTCAGTGGATAGCTTTAATCAGTGTATGAAACTCAACTGGAATGCACATACACTTTTGCGGTTAGCGTAATCAATTTTGGGCATATAGGACACACTAGTTTCAAACAGAGCGACGTGGTTTAGAAACCTGACCATAAAGTTGAGAAATATCACATTCAGTTTTGTAACGGTGCGAATCAACATTTGTGAAGTGAAAGTTGGAAGAGAGGAGCTATCGATTAAAAAGGACTGACGCGTCACGACTTACGAAGGAAGTTGGAAAGGAAAACAAGCGTTTGGAGATTCAACGACAGCACAAACATTCTTGCAATTCCAAGTAACTGAGGCTCGGTTCATGTACGAGTTACGACCAAGTAAGTTGGACATATCATCCATGGTTAGAACTACAAGGACTTAATACAGACATTTGCTACTAATATAACCCAGGACTGGGCAATCGGGAATTTCAAAAAGATAACGTTCAGGCTTCACCAATGCGACTCTACACAGCAGTTAAGGCCCATTCATAATACTAGCTCCTTACTCCGGTCCGTCTGATCATCTGATACTAAACCCGTAGAACGTTTTCGGGATCACGTTAACCAAATGGTTTACAACTGCACTGCATCAAAGTTGGTTTCTTCGAGAGCATGACACAGTGGAGCTCACCGGCTCTATACACAAAAGCAGACGAATTGAATAGTAAAGATAACAGCAAAAACCTCATCCCTTTCACACACACAATACGGATCGCGTTTTCAACCAACTTTAGTCGTCATAATATGGTGTCCAGTTAGATAGAGAACACTGACAGATGACGGTGGACAGGTGTGTTAACCAACTGAACGAGGAATAAACGGTATAGCAGTCACGTCGAAATATTCACACGAAAAGATCAATGGTTTTTTGAACAGCCGTAGGGTGGATAGACGTTGTACAGGGCCGTAACGTAAACACATACCATGTATCGGAGCCACGTAGTTTAACCGTCATTCCAAGTTAATAATCGTTCGCCGTTAGCTTCTGCTTACATTGGTCGCACCCGGTTGTATAACCGTACTGATTAACTTGCTTATTTCACAATTGAGGAAAAGGAGAATGGAGATTTGCGCAAGTGACGGGTAATGATCAGTGAACATAAATCGTTTATTTTGGTTTTTTCAGCCACTGTATACTTAACCCTTCGTCAATCTCAATTTTTAACAGTTATCTGTGATCCGAAATGTGAGCCAGCGGCTATAAAAGTCGTGTTAGTCTACAGAAGGAACAACTCAAGTGGCTGCAAAATGACTATGGTACCAAAGCATGCATGGCAAGGTAGGACAAAAAAGGTATTCAAAAGAGGTAAAGAATACTTCACTTGAGAACAACATCGAACACTAAAACGTTCGTGAAAGCTGTGCTACTTTTTCTGAGTTAACGAAAGAGATCGATTTTCGCGTATTCTTTAGCCTGCTAATGTATACACTTCGTTTCACAAAAAATAAAACATCCATGTCAGGTAATCTGGGCGGCTAATCGTTGTCCGTCCAACACAGTGTGAATATATCCACGAACGGTAGATGCATAAGGCGATGAAACAGCGTTGTTGTGAAACCTTGCGCAATAGGAAACGATGAAAGAGATACCGCCTAAAAATGAACGGTGGGCTGTTCTGCGGCAGTCGTAAATATGAACATAAAGCTTGTTAAAGTATCGATTTGTAAGTCACCGGTGACGTTTCTATCAAAGAAGTAAGGTTTCTCAATCTTATCTCCCAAAAATTTAACTATAAACTATAACTTTGGGACTAATATGCGTACACGTAACGTTGACTCGACTCCAGTTTTCAACAACCCAATAACATGGGTGTGAAGCGACCCCAATTAGTACAAGACTGCGTTATCAACAGACATGCAGTACTATAGGTCCAGTTTTTCTACTTACTAAGAGTGAACTTCGTGGCGACGATGAGGGACACAATCCACAAGCAGTTGAAATGAAAGTTTGTTAAGCGCTCGAAATCAATGTTCTCTCAAAATTCTATGGACGAGTGTTTCCGGTAAGTGACACTGCCATCAAAGAATTGTGGTGCTCTTCTAAGGGTTTTTTGATGCTTTCGAACGCTTCAAAAGGGGTTTGGTTGCAAGATCTATTAGGATGCGGGAGTTGCCAACAACTGTGAATAAAGAGAAAACCATACAACTGTTTGCGTCACAGTCCAGTGCACCGGACTCACTCACTGATATGGCTCGATGAAAGTCTTTTCCACCATACAGTTTCAATACAAAGGTCACCCATACGATCAATAATTGCGGATTTATGCATGTATGTAAAACTGAAGCGAGTAGAAAGCCCGTAAATCATACTCTTCTCTATATCCCGTCACAGCCGGTTAGACGATGGAAAGGGACTCACAAACCTGTTTTGCAAAGGAAGGTGTATGTTTCGGTCATACGAGCCGAGGCCTGTAAAAAAACCCAACCAATTTCTTGTCCAACCATGCAGGCGCGTAATGTTACTATAGACAGTGTACATGGTAACGATGACGCCCTCCACCAGTTAAACGTTCGTGGGTTCGAGTCTTTGTTACTTCACTTGCCTTTGTTTAGGTTTAACCGGTCTGGCGGCGTTACACAGTCTCGTGTGACTTAGGGAGCAACATGTGCTAAGCGATGACAGTGATTAAAGTAGACGCACATAGAATGGGTTGGTAATAAGAGATCACTTGCAAAGCAGAATATAACAAATCAGCTTCCTCTCTTCAAACAGATCAACACAAATCAGCGAATTGAACGTTTAGAAATAGCAGTCTTGAGAAATGCACAATAGGCCGAAGGGAAACAGGTGATCTGCACTAGATTTAAAAAGATGGCATAAGCATCTTTGAACGAGGCGATGAGAGGGACCGAAACACTTAGAATGTGATATTCTCAAGTAGGGATTGAGAATGTGCTGATGCGCCGTAAAAATGATAATAATCGGAAAGTAAAATCGCACATGTGAAGATGATGGAGAGGATGCCAAGTTACAGCCCTAACAAACACTGGATTTCATGGAGAATATCACGTACCGTTCTCTTTCTGGTAAGTGTAAGTTGTAAACCTGGGTAAACAGACCATTTTTGGAGAACACGACAATAGGAACGACAAAAATAGAGTAACTACAAATGAACTGGATGAGCAGGTATCGCGTGACCATTAAAAAGTGACGGACACACAGCACCAATGAAGAAAATACATAAAACTATCTAGAATACGCATGGTCGGAATTCATTTCGCACGCAAACATGTATGCATAAAAACATGCGGAAGACGACTCTGGTAATCGAAGAACGCCGGACAACTGCATGAGCGACCAGACCACCTAGATAAACAGACAGTAATACACACGTTACATGTAAAAATGAAATAGTGTAAGTGTGGCAGACTCACGGAGAACTGAAACTACCACTGTCGTCCACGCCCGAGTCGATCAGCTCATCCAATGCATCGATCCGATCGATTACGAGCAATCGACATAAAACAGCCAGTCGATCGTGCTCCTGCATCAGATCATGCAGAAGATTCGGTTGAGGGACTTGGCTTCCGTCCGTCTCAGACTTTACTATATGCCAAGACTCCATCGCTCTTTCCTGTAAAATGGAAAAAAAAGTGCACAGTTGAAATGGTCCAGCAGAATAGGAAGCCGGAAGGATTCCAACGAGCGCATCATGAAATCACGAAGAAAACGAATGGAATAGACAAAACCGATGATATCTCGTAAAAGTAAGAGGAAAGCCACATTACACAAAATAAAACACGTTCAGTACTTTTTAAAAGCTAAGAATTACTGAATAGTCACGTTTACAACTCGAGGTACACAACAGAGCTCGATCTACTAGCAGTAGGTCGGTGGTAATGTCGATCGACGATTAATCACCAATTTGCGAGTTCGGTTGCGATTGCTGCGACTATTCCCGTGGTCCGTTGGTCCGGACGTAGTGGAAGTCTTCAGTCCGCAACTGACTTTGCTTGTCATACACAAACGAACACCAATGAATGTAAAAGTTGCAAAGTGAACTCAAATCACCCATCGCTGGAGATAACCAGATTTGATACTACAGTCAAGTTGATTGATTGTTCGTCTAAGGCAGCCGAAAACCTCATGATTCTTAAGAGATGTGGTTAGCACCCTGAACGATTTGGGCACTTTCTGAATGGCACATGAACCAAGGGCTGGACACTGACTCTCAACAGAGGGACAATAATGAACATATGGTCTTGTAAATCGCGCAACTTCTTCTACTATTATAGACTGCACAGGACCAGGAACAACTGTAATTAAGTTTATTGTAGAACATCCAGAAAACTGCAAGAACTGGATGTTGGGCGACTGAGGACCTCTAAAACACCGATCTCATAAGCATTAATCCTGGCAACATCTGAAACAATACGCCACGCAGCAGTCATCGAAATTACAAGTATCCAGTGTTGAAAACGATGACTGGTTAGACGAAAACGATGCAGTTATCTCGAGCCCAACAAGAGAGTAGAAGTAAATGTTTGCTGTATCCGCTGTGGATTCCAGTGAGAACAGAAGATGATTATTCCGAAGGGTTCCCAGGTAACTACCGAACGATCTTGCAGAATAAAAGACCAATAAAAACAAGGTGATTTGATGTGAGATTATGCTGGCTGTCAGCAGCACAAAGAGTTCTATGGTTTGCTTAACGTGAATTCTGGTCCATCCATCCAATGGCACTAGTGAACAGTGCCTCTGGCGTTTCATGCACATAACAGGGAGACAACATAAGAATTTGACGCTGACATTTGAGAAGCTTACAAATAGGTTTGAAACCACTGACTGGATGATGATGTATAACCTGTCACAAGTCACCAAAGATGCTTCTATCCTCCTGACCGGAGCGGTTCAGAGACCACTGACAACTGTGAGCAGAAATGCCATGAGTGAAGACGGTTGTCACGGGAATAATTCTAGGACTGATCGCCACTTGGATTTTGACGATCTGCACATGATGTAGTTGCTCACTGATGTTCTGAGGAATGAAAACAGTCTCAGATAAGACCCAAGATGCCTGATATACTTATTTTAGAAACTTTACTAGGAGCTGAAAGAACACGGATAGTATTAAACTTTAAACTTACTCCTAGGTTGTGCTGGCAAGGTATAGGAGTAATTCCTGTTCAATCGAATTAATTCTGAGATCTCAGAGTCACATATTCGTGAGAAGTGGTGTGGATTCCGGGCGACTCGCACTACAACAGACGGTGGTCGCAGCTACAACAAAAGTGCCGTGGATACAACCTCCACCCTTATATGCCCCTCTTGGTGATTATTGTGTTGCATTTGACTCGCGAGAGCACCACGAGAATTGATAGATAGTGTTTACCCAAGTCCGTGAACGTTCAGTAGGTTTCTCAACTTCATTATAATCTCACTTCTTTATTCCCCTACCTCCAAGAAGTGATAAACCTACCTTGGACCGTTCACCCTTTGGTAAAACACTCGTTGTGCAAGTCTTCGGGCTTCTCGGAGTCAGAAGCGCCAATAAATCACCCAAAGAGCATATTAAGTTAGTTGTATCCACGGCATCTTGTTTAAGCTGCGACCACCTGTCTGTGTTTAGTGGGAGTCGCCGGAATCCACACACTTCCACGAATAGTGCGTTGAGATGGCCCAGAATAGTTTCGAGTAAACAGACTGTAAACTACCGGCTTAGTAAGCCTTCCAGGCAGCAGCCAGTAGGATGATATTGTTTAGCGATACCTATCACGGGTGTTCGATTGTTCAAGCTCCTTCGCCTACCCTGTTTAACATAAGTAGTCTGTGACGTAGCTCAGCCATCAAGTCAAATTTGATGAATCTTTTCATCCTGATTGACTGTAATTTCGGATTCTCCAGATCAGTGAGCCAGAACGTACGGATTCCAGTGTTCGGTCCAAAATTGGCTGATTCTGCCAGTCCCAATTCTGAAAACTCGTTATGTGCCTACCTCATTGGGCCATTTCTGTTTTACGTTTTTGCAGTTGCCTCATGCTAACCCAGCTCGAAGATGATCGACAGTTTTGCAAAGATAGACGTCAAGACATTCTTTTTAAGTGACTTTTGACAGATCAATGAGTTACAATATTCATCATTACCAGTCCAGTTCGGGTTTCCAAAGTGCCTCGATTTGCTCACATCCGCTTCTCATAAATGCAGCTTCAAAATACTTTACCTCTTGTACTCCCTGTATGTGCATGAAACGCCAGAGCGAGGGCTGGTGGTAGTTCACTGAGTAGGCTCTATTATGCATGGTATGGACAGTGAATCACGGTTTACCGCCAAAAACCATTAAACCTATACGTTTCGTTCCTTGTTGTAAAACAGCCTAGATCATTAATGCTCCACATCGTAATAACCTTGTTTTTATTTCCGTGTTAGATTATTCTGCCAAGATTCGGTTGCGGTGATGTTACCCGGGAACCCCTTTGGAATATAATCTTTCTGTTCGTCCCAGTGGAATCCACAGCGGTGTCTCTATTGCACAACATATTACTCCTCTACTCTCCTTGTTGGGCTGCGAGATAAACTGGCCATACGTTTTCGAATCTTAACCATTCATCCGTTCTTCAACACTGGATACTTGTAATTCGATGATGCTGCTGGCGTATTGTTGTCAGATAAGGCCAGATTAATGCTTATGAGATCGCGTTTGTATATATTTTTCCTCAGTCGCCCAACATCCAGTCTGCAAGATTGGTCTTGGATGTACTCTACACATGGGATAAGATAAAAAACAATAAACTTAATCTACAGTTGTCCTGGTTCCTGTGCAAGTATTAGTTTAATTATGTTGGAAGAAGTTTGCGCGAGTTTGCAAGGAGCCGATGAGAGTGTGATTATTAGTCCGCTACGGTTGAGAGTCAGTGTCAGCCTTGGTTCATGTGCCATTCAGAAAGTGCCCAAATCGTTCAGGGTGCTAACCACATCTCTTAAGAATCATGAGGTTTTCGGCTGCCTTAGACGAACAATCAATCAACTTGACTGTAGTATCAAATCTGGTTATCTCCAGCGATGGGTGATTTGAGTTCACTTTGCAACTTTTACATTCATTGGTGTTCGTTTGTGTATGACAAGCAAAGTCAGTTGCGGACTGAAGACTTCCACTACGTCCGGACCAACGGACCACGGGAATAGTCGCAGCAATCGCAACCGAACTCGCAAATTGGTGATTAATCGTCGATCGACATTACCACCGACCTACTGCTAGTAGATCGAGCTCTGTTGTGTACCTCGAGTTGTAAACGTGACTATTCAGTAATTCTTAGCTTTTAAAAAGTACTGAACGTGTTTTATTTTGTGTAATGTGGCTTTCCTCTTACTTTTACGAGATATCATCGGTTTTGTCTATTCCATTCGTTTTCTTCGTGATTTCATGATGCGCTCGTTGGAATCCTTCCGGCTTCCTATTCTGCTGGACCATTTCAACTGTGCACTTTTTTTTCCATTTTACAGGAAAGAGCGATGGAGTCTTGGCATATAGTAAAGTCTGAGACGGACGGAAGCCAAGTCCCTCAACCGAATCTTCTGCATGATCTGATGCAGGAGCACGATCGACTGGCTGTTTTATGTCGATTGCTCGTAATCGATCGGATCGATGCATTGGATGAGCTGATCGACTCGGGCGTGGACGACAGTGGTAGTTTCAGTTCTCCGTGAGTCTGCCACACTTACACTATTTCATTTTTACATGTAACGTGTGTATTACTGTCTGTTTATCTGGTCGCTCATGCAGTTGTCCGGCGTTCTTCGATTACCAGAGTCGTCTTCCGCATGTTTTTATGCATACATGTTTGCGTGCGAAATGAATTCCGACCATGCGTATTCTAGATAGTTTTATGTATTTTCTTCATTGGTGCTGTGTGTCCGTCACTTTTTAATGGTCACGCGATACCTGCTCATCCAGTTCATTTGTAGTTACTCTATTTTTGTCGTTCCTATTGTCGTGTTCTCCAAAAATGGTCTGTTTACCCAGGTTTACAACTTACACTTACCAGAAAGAGAACGGTACGTGATATTCTCCATGAAATCCAGTTGTAGCTGTACTTGATCCTTCATCATTCTGTCGGACATGATGGAGTTGTTTATCTCTGTGTCGATAGTCATATTTTGTTACCGGTCGCACCTAGTCCATTTTCTCCTACATCCCCTATGTAGTGGTGAGAGTGATACATTACTAAGTGTGTCTTATATCCTCCTCTCATCCCTTCCCGTTCAAAGATGCTGTATGCGCATTGCTTATTTAAAATCCGTTGGCTGGCTCCTTCCGCTGCGCGTCTGCACCTTTTATCATCTCATCGTTGTTCTCTACGGGTTCGTGTTTGTCTCTATGGTGGTTCAAGCTAGGCCAGCAGGTTATAGAGTAGGTATCCCTAAATGCGCTTAGATTTTAAACAATGGGCATAAGCATTTTTTTGATACAGATGTCCCTTGAGGACGTGACCTCCGAAACACATAGATGAGTGTGGAGAGGACTCCTGCCTCAGTGATGCTATCGTATCTCTAGATTCTGATTATAGATCTCTCCTCTGCCGGTGGCGTGATAGTGATGTCTCTCTCTCGGCTAACAGAAGCGTAGATTGGCCATATAGATCGATTGGGAAGAGCTAGGCGATGCCTAAAATGAGAGGCGCGCGAAAGCGAAGAGAGCGAGGGTCTCTATATTGACGCAAATTTCTCACTACCGGTGTCTCTCCTAGTTCTTTGCCTCTCTCTCAGTGAAGTATAGAAATTGGGGACCAGTGTGAGAAGTCCCAGATCATTTTTGGGTACGATCTACTGCACCTCACCATTAGGACGACAAAAATAGCAAGCATGTAACTGACAAATTGTGAATTCTGATTAGGACCTATCTCGCGTGGTGTGACCTAGTAAAATTGACTGGAGACAGCCCTACTCCAATTGAAGAATAACTACTAGTTAGAGCCACTGATCTGAGAATAGCTCTCTCTCTCTCTGTCTCTCTCTCTCTGACTATTTTTCTAATGTGTAGCGCTCAGAGGATATAGTGAGAATAATAACTTTGAATGCCGCGGGCAGCACATGTCCAGAGTCGTCAATCGATATACGCTCGGCACACTCTGCTGGCTGATTGCGATAGAGCGATCGCAGCTTACACAATATTAGTTTGATATTAATAACAGCACCTATATAATAATCCAATCGTTTATATATAAAAATGAAATACGCAGTAAGGTGAGGTTAGGCTAGATCTAGTACATGCCACATGCACGTCGACGCAGCCGCGATGGTGTCTGATCGCTGCATGCAACATGCGAATTCCCTCCGCCATCCTGTAATTATACTGATGCTCTAGCTCCGAGCAATGCCCCCGAAGTGATGAAGTAGAGTGGGCCACGTGTCGTCTACATCTCATACGGTGTGCCAAAGATTTCGTAGAGTGAGGTGTGTGAGCTGAGATTCATAGAATCCGGGCCTCTCATGTGTGCCCTATGCCTATTCCTGCCCATACCCAGTCGTCCACTAGCCAAATATCTACCTCAATACAATGATGACTACGTCCTCCTAATATCGGCTACTCCTAGTCGATGCCCTATGTGATAGGTGAGCGCGGGAAGGATTGCCAACGAGGAGCGGGTGTCACGACCATAAGAGATCAGCACGTATTCGAGAGGACATACACAGCAGCCGATGAGATAGTCGTCGTAAAAGTAAGAGGATACCCGATGTACCATTCAATACCCCACCACGTGATGGCAAGCTCACTTTTTAAAAGCCTAAGAATTAACTGAATAGTCACGTTTACCTCTGCAGCAGTCGGGAACCATCAAAGAGCTCGATACTCTATCAGGTAGGTCAGGTAGGTAATGTCGATCGACAGATTAAATCACCAAATTATGACGAGTTCGGTTGCGATTGCTAGACGGACATATTCCCGTGGTCCTTAGGTCCGGAGTAGGGAAGTCTCAGTCCGCAACAGACTTTGCCTGTCATACACCAAACGAAAACACCAAATGAATGATAAAAAGCTGCAAAAAGTGAACTCAACATCACCCATAACGCTGGAGATAACAGATTTGATACACACAGTCGCTTGACATGATTGTTCGTCTAAGGCAGCCGAAAACCTCATGATTCTTAAGAGATGTGGTTAGCACCCTGAACGATTTGGGCACTTTCTGAATGGCACATGAACCAAGGGCTGGACACTGAACTACTCAACAGACGCGGAACCAATTACATGAAACATATGGTTTGTAAGATCGCGCAAACTTCTTCTACTATTGATAAGACTTGCACGGACCAGAACAACTGTAATTAAGTTTAAATGAAAATAGAACATCCAGAAAACTGCACAGAAAACTGATTGTTGACGAAAAAATGAAAAGGACCTCCTAAAAACACCGAATCTCATAAGCATTAAATCCTGCACATATGAAAACAATACGCCACGCAGCAGTCATCGAAATTACAAGTATCCAGTGTTGAAAACGATGACTGGTTAGACGAAAACGATGCAGTTATCTCGAGCCCAACAAGAGAGTAGAAGTAATGTCTGCATGTATCGCTGTGATTCCAGTGAGGAACAGAAGATGATATTCCGAAGGGTTCCCAGGTAACTCACCGTACGGTCTTGCAGAATAAAAGACCAATAAAAAACAAGGTGATTTGATGTGAGATTATGCTGGCTGTCAGCAGCACAAAGAGTTCTATGGTTTGCTTAACGTGAATTCTGGTCCATCCATCCAATGGCACTAGTGAACAGTGCCTCTGGCGTTTCATGCACATAACAGGGAGACAACATAAGAATTTGACGCTGACATTTGAGAAGCTTACAAATAGGTTTGAAACCACTGACTGGATGATGATGTATAACCTGTCACAAGTCACCAAAAAGATGCTTGCTATCCCTCCGGACCTGACCGGGGTTCAGAGAGCCAACTGACAACTGTGAAGCAGAAATGCCATGAGTGAAGACGGGTTGTCACGGGGAATTCTGGAGCCTGATGCCCACTTTTGGACTGCACACTGATGTAGTTGGCTCACTGCATCTGGGAGCATGAAACAGTCTCAGAGGAGCCCAAAGATGCCTTGAATATACCTTAGTTTAAAGTTAACAGGAGCTGAAACGAACACGGATAGCTATCGTAAAATTACTCTACTGGGCTGTGCTGGCAAGGTTATAGGAGTAATCCTGTTCAATCGAATTAATTCTGAGATCTCAGAGTCACATATTCGTGAGAAGTGGTGTGGATTCCGGGCGACTCGCACTACAACAGACGGTGGTCGCAGCTACAACAAAAGTGCCGTGGATACAACCTACCCTTATATGCCCTCTTTGGTGATTATTACTGGGGCATTTGACTCCGAGAGCCACGAAGAATTGTAGATAGTGTTTACCAAAGGTGAACGTTCAAGTAGGTTTCTCAACTTCATTAAAATGCTATATGAAGATGTGAAGGCGAGAGTCCAAACATGCAGACCGACTTCTGATGATTTCGAAGTTGCCGAAGGTGTAAAGCAGTCTTAGTCCACACCATATTTAGTTTATAGTTGACTACGATGCTAACAGTTGCTGTTCACAACTCGAGGGACAGTGTTCATACGTTCTATCGTACGGATGGTCGCCTACTGAATATTCGACGCTTCACTGTTCCCTACACACAGACGGGACCGATGGCCAACCAGCTTTGATGGCTGACACACATCCGTAGGATAGAGGGCGAACGCATCCCGAACCAGCTTTCGTAAGGGCAACTAAAAACAAGTTGACAAAATTCTGATGCACTGTAGTTGTAATCCAGATAAGTATGTCGCATCGCAACATTGATCTCAGAAAGAGGAAAGAGGTAGACTTGAACCGGACAATCTGGAAGGGCGGCCGAGAGTTCAATGAACGACAGTTGCGCGATCGTTAAGTGAAGAACGAGGTACACAAAGGAATAATGCGTGCCACAACTAGTAGTGTTGTGACCGCAAAAGACGCTTGACTTGCGAGGTTGTGCAGTTCATGAAATCTCTTGGAAGTTATGTGAGAACGCGCGCAAACTCATTTGCACGGCTGACGTGTATCCGCACGCACTGAGCAACAGTGCAGTGTCAGTCACCTTGGTAACACATCCCCCATTGTGCATGCACACGGTTGCAATAGTCGCTTCTGATCCCTCGTCTTCTTGGCGTTAGGACTGTCCTCTAGTTTCCGAAAGTACGCAGTGGACTACTTACAAAAGAAAGTGCATGGTATACAACACACTCCAACTTCTGAGGTTTCTTGGTCTTCTTCCGCCTGCAAACGAAATCTCTCCGAACGACGTAGTGTTGTTTCCTAAATCATTGATCTCGTTGTTCGCCATGCCGGCATACCGTAGCACTTTGCTGACTGCCATGCAGTCGTTTCGTCTCGCCGTCCGTTCCGCCCCCTTTGTAAATTACCAAATACAGAGTTTTCTTTTCAGACATAAGTTTTCTTGAGCATGAGCCGTTGGTGCCGATGCTTCAATGACCTCGATAGTTCACCATTCCTTCTGAATTGAACATTCTAGCTCTGTCAATCAGTGGAACTGCCGATTGCTCCCTTGTTGTGTGTGCCTGCGATGCTTCCAGATTTCGTTTATCTCCTCATCTTTCTGCGGCCAATTCTCTGGTGGAATCACTGCAAGGTGGCCATATTCCAATGTCGTGATTCACTGGAAGTCAAGGGTTCTACCGTACATCAACTGAAATGGAGATTTCTTCGTGCTCGCCTGAACAGACGCACCGGTGGGCCAATAACATCAGTGGTAATGCAGACTCCCAGTCGTCTCCATCGGCCGATAACCATTCCTTGATTGTTCGGCCGTTGCGTTCAATGAGCCTATACGTCTGAGCGTGATATGGTGTCGTTCGGATGCGTTTGATTCCCAGTTGTTGCATGCGTGTTCGAAACTCCTTGCCCTCAAAGCATGATCCCTGATCCGTCAAGATCGCCTTTGATATACCGTAGGTTCTCTATGTGCTTCATCACCATGTATCCCACGTTTTTTGGTCTGGAAAGCTTTGATCCAACGAGTAAAATGTCATGTGATGACCGGAACGTACTGGTCATCACGAACGCCTAACGCAAATGGGCCCATAAGATCCGCCGACCGAGGTTCATCGATTTCGGAGACAGGTAGTGGCTGCAGGGACTGTTGGACTTCTCTATTGTTGTCTTTTAGTAACTAACACTGTTCGTAGGCAAGTACGTAAGCCGTCAAATCATTTCATCTTCGGTCCAATATGCTCTTTGTTGCAGCAGATTGTATGTCCTTGTGCATCCGGTGTGTGCCATTTCATGGCAGTTTGCTACCAGTTTCCTCCTCAGTTGTCTCGGGATGACTACCACGCAAGAGCGCCCAACGCCACGCTGCCACGTTAATACGCCCGCACTGTTTAAGCCAACTCTTCTCCATTGGGATGCGATTATTTTCAACTCTTCATCCTTAGTATTTGTTGGGATCCTCACGCCTCTTGCCAGAGCTTCAATCACTTTCCGGAGGACCTTGTCCTGACGTTGTAGACGCACTAGTGTTTGTGGGTCCTGCTCCATTACTAAGCCGTTGACTCCAAAGTCACTTTGGGGAGTTCGTCGTCTATCTGCGGTCGAGAAGAAAATCAGCGACGCAATTGCTAGAACCAGGCACATGATTGATCGTGAAATCATATTCCTGTAAACGCAATGCCCATCGGGCTAATTTGCCTCTCGGGTCCCTCGCAGTCCTGATCCACTCGAGAGGTTTGTGATCTGTCTCCACGTGGAACTGTTGACCAAAAAGTACGGCCTCCAGTTGTTCCAGCGCTTAGACGATTACTAAACCTTCCTCCTTAATGGTTCAATACTTTTGATGGTATACTCGAATATTACTTGCTTTTGCTTAATTATTGCTCTGATGCCAGGGCAACTGGCATCTGATGCTATGATGAACGTTCCTTTTGTACTCGGAAGTTTCAGGCCAGTTAATGCTCGTTCATTTACTGTCGCACTCGCGTAAACGCTATCTGGGTGTCGTTAGCCCATTTAAATTGCTTTTATTTTCGAAACAGTTCGTACACTGGCAACGTAATAAGATGAAAAATTTTCACGAACCGACTGTAGCACCCTGTTTGATCCATAAATTGTGTTTTGCCTACTGTGAATGCGGTTTTCTCACGATCCGCGGGTTTGATTGCCACCTGTCAGTATCCGGAGCGTAAGTCCAACACCGTGAACAACTTCGCCTGTTGCAACTTGTCGAAAATATCAGCGACGGATGGTATTGGCACAACCATGTTCCGCGTTACCACATTCAACCTAAAATCCACATAGGAGTGGTATATTCCGCTAGGACTTAGTCACCAGGAGAACAGGCGAGTTGTACGGACTGTTGGCTTCTTCGATAACATCCTCATCCAGCATGTTCTGTATTTGCCTTTTCACTTCCTCTTCAAGATGAACCGGTATCCTACGGGGTCCGTGAGGTCGAAATGTTCCGGTTGTTAGTATTTCATATACAATCCAGCTTGCAGAATCCGTACGGATCATCGTCGTACGTGAATGACTGCGTATTTCTCAAACGTCGACTGAAGCAAAGAGGTTGTGTAAATGGGGGTTTTAGCCGTGCGTACTTGTTGTCCTGTGAGATTCAGGGAACCATATCTGGTTGGCAGCCTTTTGAACTTTAGGTCAACGGCATTTGTTTTTGAGAGGATATCGGCTCCGAGGATCGTTTGCCTAGTTTCCGGGGACAAAATGAAACGGTGCTTTACGATACGGCTGGTAACAGACATCCGCATTCTTCCACGTCATCAACTAACAGGTTATGACCTTCAAATGTCGTGTTTATTATAAACGTCCGTTCTACGTTTTGCTTCCCTGTATGAGCAATGAACGGAATAGCCGTCTCCGTATCGACCAAGCACTTCTATCTCCTCATCAATTTCAACATTGATATATACGGCCCCCTCTCAATAGCTCTCAGTACTAGTTGACCCGTACAACAAAAAAGCAATATCATGAAACACTATTGTTAGACCTCCTGAACTGCCAAGTTCGGCAATCTTTCGTCCAATGTCCTTTACCAACACAGGCGAAACAGCCCCTTTGCTTACTGTTCGTGTGTACTGTTCCTCAGTGCGGCTACATCTGCTGCTATCTGCTCCATTACCTTGGCATTTTTTATCATGTCTTCTTGTCAGTATTGTCGTTCGCATATGCAGAAGCCACAGACAAAACTTCCAAAACCCGCGTCACCTTCACAAACTCACCAAGGTTCGTCCAGTGGGTGACACGGACAATGCGGACTTGGTCGTGAATCGCCATCGAGAGACCATCGATAAACTGTCCCGTCAACTGCCGTGGTGATTCTTCATCCAATCTTGGAAGTGTCTTGTCCAACAAACCTTGCAGAGTGGCAGCGAACACGGATGGATCCGCTCCATATGCCAAGCCTGGCCGCCGCATGGCCTACCTGGCGGTCGGCCGGGCTGTCAAACGCAGCCACCAGCGCCTCCTTCGCAGCGGCCCACTCCATCTTCGCAGGGCCTCTTCGCGCTGCGTCCAGCACCGCCTTCGCCCTGCCCTTCACCAGCGTCCGCAGGGCAGCCAGCTTCCCACGGTCGGTCTTGACTCCGACCACTTCGGCCACGTCCTCGAAGTCCTCCAGGAACGTCCGGACGTCTCCATCTTCGAACGGCTGCGGCCAGGGTATCTTCATCCTCGCGTTCGTCACGGCACCAGTTGTTGTGACCGCAAAAGACGCTTGACCTGCGAAGTTGTTTATTGCATGAAATCCCGTACAGGTTATGTGAAAACAAGACAACGAACGCATACACTCATTTGCATGTTTCACGCATATCAACGCATATTAGGCAACAGCACATTATCATTAGTGACACGTCCCTCATAGTGCGTACACACTGTTCCAATAGTCGCTTCTGGTCTCTCGTCTTCCTGGTGTTGAGACCTGCCTTTTAGTTCCGAATGTACGCAATATGCTATTCACAAACGAAGCTGCATGTTATGCGACAGTGGTGACGTGATCACACGGTGTTGCAATCAGTAGGTTGGCCGTCTGGGATTGGTACGCAATCAACGGAGAAACAGAGAGTACGTAAGGGGCAAGTAAGCGGAGCCAATTATATGCTTTTTTGTTCGTATTAACCAAACGACTACCGTCGTGTGAAAAACCACCCGCTCTCTCTTTTAGAAACACGGGTTAAGGTGGTTATGAACTGAAGGTTTTGGTTGGCTCTTGGTTCAAATTCAAATCTACATTTTTCTAACCCTTCACAGAAAGCAGAAACATAGGGTTGTATACTGAAATTCAGGCTGTCCTCTGTTTTCGATACCTTTCTAGCCAGTTTAGATCTTACCATTGCAATCTCTCTCCTTCTTTTCCCCCGAGAGATAAAGGTTTAACCTTCGTACCAGCTTACCAGCTGGCAGTCGAGCATCAGTGTGAACCACTGATGTATTGCTGTCTATGATGATGATGACCAGCTGGCTAACCGGCCGATTGGTTCACAAAGACCTCTAAGCACACGCCTTCTGATTTTATTCCTTCACGTTTGTACTGGGTACGAAGTGTATGCACGAAACTACAAGTGGTGCGACGCAAGCCGTTTGTGTTGACGACCATACATAGATGTCCTGTGACAGGCTAGTCCGGATACAGATGCTGCCAACCGTGTTCGACGATTTTGCCATTCATCTTCACAATGCTTGTTCAGTTCTGCTGAAGACCGCAGAATGCGTCTAATACAACGAATTATGCTTCAGAGGTATGTAATTCAAAACACTCCTTCCTGACCTATCTGTTCAGAAGAAACACATGGCTCAAGTGCGTATCCCAGGCAAGTCCGAGATTTGAAATTGGGTGCACGTTCCGTATTGTCCACCGCAGAACTGACTTCACATTAGATATGACCTTCAGCCACATTAAGTTGTGAGCAGAGTTAAGGTTGACCAATCGCCTCGATAGCACACACTGTCCGGTTAACTCAAACCGATAACGCCATGACCAAGACCGTTTGTTAACATCAGTATGATTAATGGACCTCGATGACAGATTACAGGGGCAAGTTTACGCACCACACTGGATATGAGGACCAGAAAATGGAAACGACTAAATCGGGTGCTCAAAAGTATAAATAATCAAATGGTTGCTACATGTATTAGTACATGAAAACAAAAACTACCTTTGCGATTTGGCGACGTAGTTGTCGAATACGGAGCCAAATTTCTTCGATCTGATTTAGCGATGGAGGCTGACCAGTAGAATGTGCGGAGGAGGAATTGCTGTGGAATGGATTGGCACCGTATCCTATCGAGTGTATATTGCTAGGATGTGAAGAGGAAGTAGTTAGTTTGGAGTGAACAACGTGAGGTTGCATGGACACTGTACAGATTGGAGGGTTCAACGTGTACACTGTATTGGGTAGCAAATTTGGAGCAATGATTGTCGATCGGTCGGAGATCACAGTGGAATTCTCGGTTCGTGTTGAATGCAACCAGCCAGTTGCAACACTAGGGGCCGTTGAGCTGCCAACCGCATTAGCAACATGTGTGAATGGAAGAACACTGGGGGTGATCAGAATGGCTGAAGGTTGCACAACGGGGTTACTCAACGAGTTCATTTGCGGTCGGTCGATATGAGCGACAGGAGGTTTGGTTGAACATGTTGTTCACAGGGAGAGTGGTACTTGGGATGGAAAACGAAACTACTGACCGGGAAATGCAGGAAGTCGGAATCGACGAACCCATAGGAGGTCCACAAGTGGCTGTTGTGAATGATAAACAGCTCCGAAATAAAGTAGGCATGGATGGCAGAGCAATGAAGTGAAATCAAATAGGCATGAAGATTGTGCACTACTCTAACCGCGTGGCAACTTGTACGACATACGATAAGGTCACTACAATATTCGCTCTCTAACAGGAAGCACTTTTCCAAACGGCAAGAGGTGTGACGTCCATGCAAGTTTGTTTCTGGAGAGTGAGCAGTATGATTCAATGAAATCGGATTGACATGAGTGGAATGCAAGGCGTCGAAATAGACAAACCCAATAAGTAACATTGGGCTCCTATCAAGAATGTGAGTAACACCTTAAAGTGTAACAGATACTCTGAAAAAAGTACGCTATCAAAAGACCACAGATTGCAACTTGCTATCATGTTATGAAAGTGCATACAAGGAGGTAAACTACTTCGTACCGAGATAAACAATAATATCAACATACCACTCAGACCAAAAGAGAGAAGAAAAACAGTTGGCGTTACGCCAAAGGTTGCTGTCTGCTGTGCAACCGTGGGACTGTACACGGTATTAGATAGTGTCGAGCTGCCGCACAACAGTAATTCAAACAAGGGGATTTTCAATCAGCGGAACAAATCCAATGACCGCTTATATATGGCGGGTTTTTAAATTCAGAATGTGCCCAGTTACAGAAAAATCTAAGCTTCGGCTGGATTCAAACCGTCAACAGAAAGGGGAATGCTACGACATGGCAGTCTTGTTACCAGTTACGTTACAAAATTAAGCTGAGAACCTGGAGGCTTCACATTGGGACTCACATATCTGAACGTCATATGGAATAAGCCAAATAATCCAGAGGAGTGACCGCCCCAGCAGGATTTCTCAAGTGATCCACACTGGCATCTACCCAGACCATCGATGAGAAGAAAAATCAATTGAATCATACGTGAAAGTTCCGGGCTCTTGATGATGCCTTGCACCTCACCTGGCAAAGTATTTCCCAACTCTGAGAATTATGTTCCTGCCGCTGGTTTGTGTCCAGCCGAAGCCTGGATTTTTTACAACTCGATCTCTTCTGAAATGATCCACAAGTAATGTGTAGTTTGGAGCAAGTTCGAGAATGGCAAAACGGGGAAAAAATATACTTCAGGGATGTCATTCGGCCGGTTAGTGTGTTAAGAAGCTCCAAATGATGGATCAGGAGTGGCTTACTATGCTCTGTTTCTTGTTGGGAGGTCCCCTAGTGATAGGTGTAATTGTGTCACCACAGTCAATAACTTCAGGTATGCAAATCCGAAAATGAAATATCAGTATTCTCTGCGCACTCATGTTTACAGAAAGATATGTATGGAAGGCGTTGTTCATATAATCCAATGACCACTCTGTGAGTGTTGGTCGTTTTCACGAAACAAAACAGACGCTGAATAAGTCTCATCTAGGTTCATTAGTCCACCAGATGTGGAACATAAGCTCGCCCTGAAGTGATTGCCAGCACACATACACGTAAATGTAAATGTAAGAGACAGTAGCAACTGTGCTACGTGTACGGTTCCGGAAGGTAATCTTCCTTAACGGAGGTATCTGATGCGAAAAGGCAGCAATGACTTTTCTTAGGGAATGGCTCCCAAGGGGGAATGTTGTATTACGCAAATCAAACAGCATCACGAACGTTTTCATTAGTTTATTTAAATCCAAAGTGTGCAAATTAGGATTCTATACCGTTAGTATCACAGAGAGAAGATGGGATTGTTATGCTGCTTAACATAACACGATTGGCATTCATCACTTTTGCTGTCAAGACTACCAAAGAGAAATCAGTACTTAAAGTATTTCACTTATAATGCTTGTTCGAGTTGCACACAGTAATGCAACCGTTTTTTCCACCATTATACTTTCTCATCTGTTGAAAACGATCTCGTTCTCGGCCGAACAGACTTCACTTGACAGCGTAAAAACGAGTTTCAATAAGTTAGGATATATAACTAGAATCATCTCCCTAAAGAATCACTCTTCGTCTCGATGTTTCGGGATTTCTACACACTGAGCAGTACTCATAATTTATTGCAGGGTTTACGTATACGCCCACTTTGATAGACAACGCTAAACTCGAGTCTTGCTTAGTGGATAAAACGCATCACTGACGCATATTCTCACATCCGGTATTCTTCATTACCACAATGCTCAATCCGCATTAAAAATGACCGAATGA
>LOND01000993.1:84653-96540 GCA_014220965.1 Paragonimus kellicotti
AGCAAGTTCGAGAATGGCAAAACGGAAAAAATATACTTCAGGGATGTCATTCGGCCGGTTAGTGTGTTAAGAAGCTCCAAATGATGGATCAGGAGTGGCTTACTATGCTCTGTTTCTTGTTGGGAGGTCCCCTAGTGATAGGTGTAATTGTGTCACCACAGTCAATAACTTCAGGTATGCAAATCCGAAAATGAAATATCAGTATTCTCTGCGCACTCATGTTTACAGAAAGATATGTATGGAAGGCGTTGTTCATATAATCCAATGACCACTCTGTGAGTGTTGGTCGTTTTCACGAAACAAAACAGACGCTGAATAAGTCTCATCTAGGTTCATTAGTCCACCAGATGTGGAACATAAGCTCGCCCTGAAGTGATTGCCAGCACACATACACGTAAATGTAAATGTAAGAGACAGTAGCAACTGTGCTACGTGTACGGTTCCGGAAGGTAATCTTCCTTAACGGAGGTATCTGATGCGAAAAGGCAGCAATGACTTTTCTTAGGGAATGGCTCCCAAGGGGGAATGTTGTATTACGCAAATCAAACAGCATCACGAACGTTTCATTAGTTGATTTAATTCAACGTGTACAAATTAAGGATTTCTATACCGTTAGTATCGGATAAACTTGAAATTAATACCCAGATGTAGGGAGAAAAATAAAACTGAGAAAAGGTGCAAACAATGAGCTGGTCAATAGGCTTAGAACAATATACTAGTGCTGAGGTCCGTCAGTACACATTGGCTGGCAAACTCATTAGAACAGCTGGCCCACATGACCTCGTGTTGGCGCTTTTCAAAGATGAGGATGAGGTATCCATCTATTTGTTTCAGCTAGCATAGACGGCTCAGAACATTCAGCTGTGCTGGGACTGCTCAATAATAGTGCCCAATATAAAGAACAGGAGAAGAGGTTCTTGTGAACACCACGGAGAAAGTGGCCTAGTCCCTGTTAATACTAGGGTTTTGACACGCACTATGCATCGTCGACTCACTTCAACCAAAGAAACTGGTATCAGAAGAGAGCAGACGTGGTTTCGTTCCGTATGAAGATGCAGTGGCCAAACATTAATTTCCCGTTGAATTCTCGAGCAGTATCATACGTATTGCTGGTCAACAGTTGTACCTTATCTCGACTTTAAAGCAGCCAAGTTTTGCAATTCATACACAATCGTATCACAAACGAAATTATGGAACTGTCTACAGCATGCATGGATCTCCTACCTGGTGGATGACTGCATGACCTTCATTCTGTCCGACAATTGTCGGAAAGTACACATAATGAAAGGCGTTAATTCACGCTCTGTTAGATACAGCAGAATGCGTTCTGCAGCCTGAAATGTAAAGCACTCCTACATATCTGCTGCGAATTGCGTAGAGTCACTTGTCAAACAATGAAACTAAGGAGGCTGCTGACCGGTTTATGTATGTAAGAAGCTGTATCAACAGCGTCGAAAACAAATGACGAGATGGAAACTCGTATCGTCGAGGCTAAAGAGTTCTTGGATAAGCTGGAACCCTGTTCGTGACAGAGGGATACATATGAATGTTAAAGGCTGCGCATATAACCGGACAGGGAGAATCATACTGCGTTGGATCTCTTATATCCGGTGGTATCAACGGGCTAGGAAGCGGAGGTTTGGCATCTGGTGGTGAGCGACTTCATTCGCCTAATCTTTGATTATGCATCAACTTAGTCGGTTAGTGCAGGCGGAACATTCTTATTGATGCTGCAATCGACTGGCATAAGGTGTGAAGAGGACAAATCGTGACTTCGTCGAAAAGTGAAATCAGTCACCAAACGGATAATCACTGTAGGTCGGATTCGTCTCCCGGACTGGGGTCCTCGCGAGTCATAGAATCGGCGGCTAGAGTCTTCAGATGGGATACCGGATAATCAGATTCAGCGGTGCGAATGCTGTCGTTGTTAGGCTGGGCTTTCAATGCGTGGAAATGGAGGCTTCAAAGAGCCTCTCATGCTGATGACGCTTCACTTTCAACTGTAGTCCGGTTGTTTATTTGTACTAAGTAAACGCCTTGGTTTTGGATGTTTTCAGTTCGACAAGCATTTTAGGAGCCGATCCCTTTCAGCCCTGTTTGCTCCTTATTCATAGCTCATTTATTCTTCACGGCCGTATGATAATTAAGTATCAGTGTCAGCCTAATATATTGCAGTCTGTATTGATAACAGTGATGAGTGGATAGTGTACGAACGCAGAAACAAACTGTTGAAACAGAAGTGACAGTATGAACTGCGAAGTCTGAGAGATTGGACCCATCTCTCAGAAAACGACATAAATGAAACAACATGCACAGCCTCGTTAAAAAGTATTACAAACACAGCTAGCGGCATATACAGCTGTCTACGTCAGAGGCTTAGGTCCGCATAGAAGAGAAATCCCCTGACGAGACTCGCAATCACAACAAACTCAAGATCAAGTGAATGAATTAAAGTGATAGTAATCCGGCAAACTCATTAGTGTTACGAATCTGCAAAAAACGACGATTATTTAAACAGGTGACAAGCTGCCCGCGGAACACCCATGATCGAATGGCGGACAGGCTAACTGTTTACAGAATGAGTCCCGCAGTCAGTGTTCCCGAGACAGAAACTAGAATTTGGTTGTCAAACTAGTCAATACACTGCGTGTAGTGATCTCATCATACGGCGCGCACCTACAGACTGAGCTTCGATAACTCGGCCTTCAGTCAACAGTCTTATTAGACTAGTTTGAGCTGATCAGACAGTTAGCAGTCGACACCGTCGCTTAACCGCCAATATGATCAGTCGATAAATGCCAAAAACTGATTTGTGGCTAAATTGAATGAAAGAAATCTCAAAAGAAAGATATGTCCAAGCAATTAGCTAGGGTTCGATGCCTTCAGCTATGGACTTAGTAAACACTGAGTACGTAGCTTGTGCACATGAAAATAGACACTACGATTCATAATGGATAAAAATGACGATCAACAGAAACACTAACATTTCTGGTTTTTTCATGTGACGTTGCGCTATACATAATGATCCAAGCTGGAGTATCACCGTTAGGTAGCTGGTGATCAAGTAAACGTCATAGTTCAGAAATGTGATAGCTGAGACCACTCAGAATACTGTCCATAGCATTCGATTGATTACACACCAATTCGCACAGAACATAGCTATTTCAAAACTGTTCTAATGTGCTTCGGAAAATTCACAGCCAAAGCCAACTACGACCAAATCACCTTCGTACAAGTTCGTAACCCACCTGCGGAGTAGCAAATTTTTTTCTCACTTCAAACTCGCTGTTTGCCATCTAGATCGCGAACGGACAATCAAAACTCACTACCCACGCTACGAAGACTACTTGTCTGTCGTTCAAGCATAGGCACTACACAAGGAACGTGCTACGTGTTCACAGAGGCGCTATAAACGTTATTCATAATGGTTTATAGTTAACGTCAGAGGAAGTTCAGTCTATCGTGGTAGGCGCAATGGTGAACAGCATAAAGCAGCCAACGAATCGACAACTAATGATAAAATAAGCCCTGCCAACATGAACTTCCTCGAGGACAATTGATCGAATCTGGAGGGAAACACAATAATTCTATGATACCGGTGTCAATCACTAATTATATGGCACAGCCAGGCAGAATAGAACACACATTTGATCAAACTTATCGCATGGCAACGAGCACACCCAGGTAAGGAAATCTGAAAAATTAGCCTAACTTATAACGGCTACAGTTTTCAGCCATCTGGAAGTGGCCAAAATATATTGTCGCAGTCGGTGCATAGAGTAATAAAGTAGTCCGCGACTTGACCGACAGTTTAGAAAGTCTTAACTAGAAGTTTAGGAACGCTAGCTGACTGCTTATGACCAGAACACCAAAGTGAATTTGGACTGCTCTTCAACTTGTGGTGAAGAGATCCAGTTTCCGAGGTCGGTCAGTCGATATTTTATGGAAATTAGTCGTCTCTTTGTCTAGTGTATGGTCTTTACAATCGAGTTATACGTGCGTGTGCGTACATGGTGTATGGATTGTTATGCTGCTTAACATAACACGATTGGCATTCATCACTTTTGCTGTCAAGACTACCAAAGAGAAATCAGTACTTAAAGTATTTCACTTATAATGCTTGTTCGAGTTGCACACAGTAATGCAACCGTTTTTTCCACCATTATACTTTCTCATCTGTTGAAAACGATCTCGTTCTCGGCCGAACAGACTTCACTTGACAGCGTAAAAACGAGTTTCAATAAGTTAGGATATATAACTAGAATCATCTCCCTAAAGAATCACTCTTCGTCTCGATGTTTCGGGATTTCTACACACTGAGCAGTACTCATAATTTATTGCAGGGTTTACGTATACGCCCACTTTGATAGACAACGCTAAACTCGAGTCTTGCTTAGTGGATAAAACGCATCACTGACGCATATTCTCACATCCGGTATTCTTCATTACCACAATGCTCAATCCGCATTAAAAATGACCGAATGATCATACTAAAAGGTCTCAACGGACAAAACATCCTGTTGCTTAGTGAACTCACGTCAACAGATAAGCAAGGGACATCGAGTGGCATTTCATCTTTGGTCGGTGAGACACTTGACTTGACTGTGACTCACGCCGGAGGTTTACGGCCACGCGCTGGCGTAATCTCCTCGATATACTTTACCGAGCGTACGCCACAGCATGTACAACTGACTGTGAAGGATTATGATATTTTGGACTACGGCTGTTTCAGCCATCTCACTATCTGATGGGCTGACCTAAGTTTCCGAAAATTGGTGTTGCCCCGAGCCTTTAAATTTGTTTAAAGCAGGCTTTATTGTCTGTCTTCAACGCACTTTGGATCCACCGTCTGGACTGTTCTAACATCCACACTCAAATGGTTCACCAAAACTGTCTCAACGAAGTCAACAGTCATTCGCCGAAGCACAGACAATGCCCATAAAATTGAAAAATACAGTTTAACGAACAAGTTCGTTTTTCAGTTATTCACCATCAGCCTAAATAGAGAACTGTTCTGTGTATACCCATTCACTTGTTCCTGTGGATGCGGTTATATTGGACGCATGATCAGACGTTTATGTGAACAGGTCCGTGAACACCAAGTAGCTTGGCTTAACAATGGAACAACGAAATCAGCCAACAACGTCATCATCATAGACAGCAAAACATCAGTGGTTCACACTGCTTAACAACGGCGTCACACTATCACAACTGGTGGATCCGAATCACCATCAATGAGATGCATATATTTCGCTCAGTCTATCGAGTAACAGTCATCCAGTCGACGACAGTGAGGTGTAGAAGAAGTTACTGAAGGTCGCCTGTACAACCCACCACAGTGCACCCAGAAACGTTTCGTTCAGGCTTTAGAACTGCTGTGGTCAACCTCTCAACTTGATAACCTGTCAAGACCAATTGTTCAGACGAGAATTTGATTACAGTTGGACATTGATTTGACTGACTTCATTATCCATCCGTTCTCTGTTCACACCCTTATCATCATCATCATCATCATCATCATCATCATCATCATCATCATCATCATCATCATAGACAGCAATACATCAGTGGTTCACACTGATGCTTGACTGTCACACAACCACAACCTCGTAAAACTGTGATATAAACTGTGATGTATTTGCCTGATAGTGATTCACTGAAAACGAGTTTGTTCGCCATTCTGTGTATGCCATGATTATGTTGAGAATTTTTACACGACTATAAAACTGTATGTTCGCGTAACCAAACCCCAATCAATTGAGCAGCGCGTACTTGGTAAAAGCCTCGTTGATTCACCGTGTGTCCAACAGCTCCTCTCCAAGGAGAACAACTTAACAGGAAACCAATCCCAAGTCATCTTAAGGTTAAATGCCGTGAGTGGACAAGCAGTCATACAGTTGTAACTTCTGTTTAGTCACATCTAGATGTGTAGATTCGCACAATTAAACAGTCCTTATCTGGGTGAGGTTGTTCGCTGAGCATGAGATAAGTTATATTATTTCGAGTTTTAAGCCCCAATATAGCAAGAGACACGCGGGGATGTAAACGTTCAATATATTACTTCTAATCAGTGTAATAGTATCATCTATGAACCTAATCCACTAGGTCACTGACGCAAAGGTTGCTTATCAAAGGAGGATCACGACATCCACGTTGTGGTAACTAGGAGTTCTCAACTCATTCTATACCAACGGGAAAATCACCATAATGCCGTGGTGGTAGCACCAGTCATCATTAAAACAAAGCACATACAAGAAATGACGCTTAGGTGCGAAATAAAACATCAGATACAAAGAAATTCTCACCTGTTTGTTGATTTGGCGAAATTTCGGACATGTAAGGCACGGAAAGCGAATGTTTCAAGGGAATGCCATCAAAGTTCAGGGGGTAGGAAAGACTAGGACTAACCAACAGTACTGATGTGTTCACAGTCGTAGCCATCGTGTTCTCTCTGACTGGAGCTGGACGCAAGAAAAGTGTGCCGGAGGAAGTTAAAGTCTGCGCAGTCATGGGGGTGATGACGTTCTGACAATTAGCTGTGCTGTATGATGGCACACAAGAGTTCATCGGTAGGGTCCACACAGGAGGTGCAGGAGGAAGAGAATGTGGCGGCGAACATTTCGGCGGGATATTAAAGTACCATTTGAGGTTGAAGAGTCCAGGATGTTGTTGACTGTACAATGAATCGGATCAGGATCGACAAAATATTTGCAATTTATTTCGTGACGGTATGGCTCAAGCTGTCGGATGAGGGTTGCTTTGGATCCCGACCTAGCAAGCTTGCGCTCCCGGCACTCTGCACGTAACTGATTTGCGGTCAGCTGCTCCAGAGAACCTGTGTTACGAAAGGCAGTGGCAGAATATGCCTGATCAGAAGAAACTGTGGTGCTCGCGTAGTACACCGACGAGTCAACCGGGGCCCACAGAGTAGAAGTGGATGAGCTGGACATGGGTAATTGGGATACAGGACACAGGGGTTGACCTCCACAGAGATGGAAACTGGATTCCGTAGAAACTGGAAGATTGTGTGGGTCTGACGATTCACTTACTGGAGAAGAGAACGCGGATATCCAGTCCAAACTATCTCCAGCCTCAGAATCAGATTCCATTGGCACAGAGGCTGCACTATCAGTTTGAGAAACAGAGTTGGGACTTTTCTGCACAACGCGTTTGCTCAACTCCTGTTCCACCATACGGTGCGCTCTGGCTGTGTCTTGGAGACGGAGCATTTCTGCTTGCTGAGCCTCTCGAGCCTTTTGCTTTTGTTGAAACGAAGTCAATCCAGTCATATTCGAAGAGACAGACTTAGGACAATAGTTATGGAACACGAGGGAACCAAGTTTGTACACTATCGTCTCGTCTTTCATAGAACGGCTGTTGGTTGATAGTCCAGATGTGGTGCGATTGCAATTGTTCGAGCGATTACGAGCAGCGACAGGTTTGCTGCATCCAGAAGAACTCGAAGAATCAGCGGAAGAGGGAGGTTTTAATATCAACGGGGGTGGGGTAGGGATGATATTTGAGGAGGATGGTAGCTCATCAACTGACGATATATTTTCCACACGAGGATAAGGAATGGAACCACATCGGATCAGGGAATCGACACCTGGGTCAACCTAATAGAAGAGAGAAGACGATTGATAACAGAACAGCTAAGAGGTCGCAATAAGGCAAAAACGACCAGAAAATCATTGCACAAAAGCAGAGGAAGCAAAATAGTGCGGTCTTCAACTACGCAATCGATTTTTTAAATAAAAAAAAAACAGTTAATCCACTTTTTATAACATATACAACCACGGAAGTTATCCCTACCAATACGTATCTTTACAAAGTACACGAGAAAATACACACCAATAAATCCACACACATAATCGGAAGACACCTTCTGATCTAAAAACAACAGGTACGAAATAAGTGTTTCTCCTTTCCGATAACCTTCATCGAAACCGATGCATCGCCCCATCCTGATTTTAGTCTTACTCGCATTTATGAAGTTGGCTGCATGAAACACAGCCAACTGGTTCTCAGACGGGATACCGAGACATTAACTTAAGTGGTTTGCAAAAGAGACGTTGGGTTACATTTCCAGAGCAGTTCTCATGTACCAGATCGAGTCCAAACAAAATCTCACTCTTGTCTTCTTATAAGCAGTGAATACACACTCTCAGATAAAAGGTGAATGCAGTTGGCAATTGGCAACACTGAAACAACTACCAACATGAAGATGCAACCAAAATCACCAACGTGCGTTCAGCGGGTTTAACAGATATGATATAATTTTGAGCTGCGCAAAAACTCTATTGTATGGAAAATATTCCCCCATTATAACGGTAAATAGACGGTATCGGACCGAGTAGTCTTTCAATGTAGTCAAGCGTTCTCCACTTTCAAATCGTCATCACAAATCACGTCTAATGTTTCACCCTAAATCTGAAACGCCTGTGGGCACAGTGGCATATTACGTGTTATTTACTTCATTGGAAATGTCAAGAGTGAATACAAAATGTAATTGTCATTACTTCGAGAGACAGCAGAGCAGTACGTCACCTAATAATCCTAGACTAATGCACCAAAAGAATGTTTAAAGGCGATTCTAGTCCAAGAAAGATGCACGTCAGTGACTTATTCAACGGAAGGTCTTCATTTTGAGAGGTGAAAAAATAGAACCTTCATGTCCTGCATGCAGGCGTAAAACCGCCTCATATACATAAGCATCCCTCGTCGATCGCAGATCTGTGCGCTGTGTCCATTAAATGCAAAATCGCTGTCGAGCCGAGTCTCGCTGGGTCTCATTTTCAGAACAGAATAAAACAAAAACATCTGCGCACACTAACTGTCCGTCGCAGTTTACTACGAAGTAATCTTTTAGGTTTCGGTGTCAAGACAGACCAAAGGAATTTCATGTAAACTATGCAGCAGCCGATTTAGACTGCATGTGAAATACCATCAAAATCACCCAAAAGTGCGCGTGTGAGACAAAAATGCGTATCATAGTCAATAACTCGCTGAATGATCCTTCTAACTGCACTCAGACCAACTATTCTTGGGGAGGGTACATTGGGAGAATACAGGTATGCGTACCTGTATCCATCATTCCGCTTGCTGTCTCATCAGTAATGTTGAAACAGACAGATTGGTAACGTATTATCAGGACAAGCTACTCTAATACTTTTAAAGCCACACAGAAATTTTGGCAGCACCAGCACGACAGTTCTATCAACCGTATTGATAGAATCAATCGTTAGTGCTTAGTCAATGCGGTACAAAATTAGCCGAACCAAGTGTATGACAATGTGCAACGGCTATGTCGCTGGTTAGGCCCCCCCGCACGCACCACACATTGACAACGGCACGCGAAAGCCATCTTACTCTCAGATGTCCGGCTGGAAATTGCAGGCACCTGAAGCGAAAAAATTTGTCCACATCTCCAAACAGGTTACGCAAAACGCTAACAGAAGAATAGCACACGACATCATTCACAGAATTCAGCTTAGTTACTGTAAAACAACAAAGAGAAGAAAGTAGGTGATCTGATGGCGATCTGAGTACGGCATCTCCGCCTTGTACCCCACGAGAGTCGCCCCAGTATTTTCAACTGACTAGTAAAGCAATTGAGTCAATTCGGTTTCTAAATGCAGCATGAGAAGGACGGTTATTGTCCTGCTCAGCTATGCAACTGTAGGCAGGCCGAACACTTCTAGGCATATGTTTACGAATCACCTGATTTCTGTTCGTTCAAATGTATTAACATAAAATAACAAGAGCGCCAGAGATGCACACGAGCTGTGCTACTTGCGTTGGTTGGTGTACAATGCTATACGCTGTACAATGTATGCATCAACGTTCATCAGTGCGTACGAACGTACACTGTTTCTGAAACATGTGACATTCATGAAATTGCAACGGCAACAGATGTCCTGAGTCTAAAGCGAAGGTACAAACCGGAATGCACTGTGAAAACTTATAGTGAACGTGTCTACTTAACGAAGTGAGACTAAATGGTGTTATGTTATGTACCAGAAGTATAAGTAACGAGAACTCGTACACACACTGGCGTGATGGACGGTGGGTGTCGCAGCAATTGGGCGATTTCGAGTTCACCTCGGGATATTAGCTGCTTCATTGACGTTAGCAATAAAGCCTGAAATAACCTTTTAAATTAAAATGATGCTATACCTCAGCTATCTCAAATTCATTCTTTTACGGACAATGGAAATCACTCTAGTTATACAGCGCTTTCTTCCGGCATATGGTAAAACGTGTACGCCGTGCAACAACAAACCTGCACACACTACAGACAAAGCACATCATGCGACACGGGACCATTTTTTTTCCTTTTGATCATCTTTGTTAAAACCACAGTTTCTGACTAACCGCGATTAATAAAAAATGCGCAAATACAGTGGCTGTCAGCAACTTGAATTCCCCACAGAATTAATCGGTTTCTCGAACTATACAGAAACAAGCAAAGTGGTGGGAATCAATCAATGTTGTGGTCACCAGGTACAATACAGAAATACCTAACAGGTATGTACATAAAATCAATAGTATGCCACTGATTAAATGACATTTGCCGTTTACATCGAAAATTCCAACGCGACAAAGCACAGTCAACTTCAGAGCAAATAAGGGTTTCTCATTTGCACGGAAAGGAATTAAGGATGAAAAGATCCATTTATTCGAACATCGGGGCGTAACGGATAAGTATAGATAATGTTAGCATTGCGGATTAGTGGTACCATCCGTAGAGAGGAGACAATTGAAAAATACTTGGAAGAAAATGTTACTTTCGGTTAATGTAGTTGTAAACAAATTTACTGTACATATCAGAGAATGTAACTAAACAGCTGGCATTCATACGTGACCCTACGAATCGAATGACGGCAAACAAAGATTGCAGTGTAAAAGCTAGAAAACGTTCGTCAAACGACACAAATCGTTCAAGTCACACACGTTTTGTTTGCGTGCATACGCTGAGCCACACGGCGTAGGCATGTGCGTCATATGTGAAGTGTCCTGTTATTATTAACACCTGTGGTACTCATAGGGAGCTGTACCGGAGAAACAACCATTCGTCCGGATGGGAAACATGCCGCTGCCATAGGAGACTCGAAGACGTTTGACGAATACAGGACACTATCTATCACCTTAATCTACATAGCATCGTAGCTAACCTGCCCGGCTCAATATAAGTTCAACGTACTCGGCAGGCTAACGGTGGCCGGTAGCTATTAAAAGTAACGTAGTTCACGGTCACCAAGATCACCACATAACGTTGAACTATATGTTAACAATGTTTGTGGTTTTGGAAAAAGTTTGATGAAGTATGACAAGCGACAGCGATATCAAGGCACCAAAAATACGATGTACATGTCTAGTCTATGTGGGCTCAAAGATGGAAAGCATTCTGTCCGTTTATTATACTATCGTACAGAAAACACCGCGGACAGCCAGGAAATCAGATGTCGTTCCAAAATCCGACGAAGCATAACTCATAGGAAAGATGATGGGATGGACTCCGTGAGATTAGAGTGATATCAAGTTTAGGCCACGAATATGCGGATCACCCCATTATACAGCTCACACAATAGTGATTCCAAATAGTTCATTAGCATTCTATAGCCAATTTCAATAACACGAACGGCTTATCGACCGACACAGCAAAGGTTACAGAAGTGACTTGATAACGTTGAGTGATTATCAGCCAGGATGAAAATAATAAAAAACAACAAACTCCACGAAGGATCCCGAACTAAGCAAGCAAGTAGTATAGAAGCTGACTGCAAAGCCAGTGTTAGTGACGTCCACACACTGGCACGACCCACGTCCAATGGAGGCCCATAAGCCTCCATCTTAAGGTCGCGGTCATGTTAAGTCCTCCTCAACG
>LOND01000994.1:49513-71727 GCA_014220965.1 Paragonimus kellicotti
ACCTGTTCACAAACCTTTAAATGCGTGGGGTCCATGATAAAATGTCCATGTTATGATAGGTCAATTGATGGACAGTGGGTTTTCATCCAGTAAAGCACGAGTTTGATCGGCTGTAATTATTGCATGTTCTATTTTCGTGTCATGTTCAGATTACCTTTACGAAAATTGTCTTGGCATTTATTAAATTATAGTTCGGTATTTTGTTAGAACAGGCGATATGTCGCGCGTTTTTTTCTAACAGTTCCCTCAGCTTATGTAAACCCTCTGCAAAAGATCCCCATTACCACATTCATGACAATCATTCTTTTGCGTAAAAATGGTTTCACTGCAAAGCAGACAGACAGTGAGGAATAGACACCTCATACTTTGGACAATTGGTTATTGAGACCAAAGACATAATGTTAGTATGGGCCGGCTTCGTCATAGAAAAAACAAACAATAGAAATAATGAGTCTAAATGAGGTAAACCGAGTCAAACATACAAAAAGTGACAAATTACAGGGAGAGTATGCAAGTTACTAGAACCACAAATTTATAGTATTGCATGATACCCAACCCTAGGATCGGTGCGACAGATAAAAACAAGGATGTTCAGTTCACCTAACTCCAAGCCGATGTTACCAACTAGTACCTAATGCAAGGGACAAGCAAAACCTTGTGAACTCACTCGGGATATTACTCTTGAATAAGCGAGATGATTTGCAGAAGGCTAATTGTTTCACTTCAAACAAACTATTCAGTTGAGATCTGAAACCACTTTGAACAATCAACCAGCCAAGTAAAACGCTACTCTTAGAAGCCTACGGTTCGTCATTTCTATAGTTCTGCGTGTAACAGTGGAATAGCGTCCATTTTGAATTGGTACTGTAACATACAATCAGAAGAGCAGGTAGATATTGTATCCAAAGATGTATTACGCAACACGCAGCGGTAATTTAGGTGCAATTGTCCTCCTTGCTTGTTTGACTGTCCGTTGCTTCGGGGTCTTCGTGCACGACGTTGACGTAGCGATCACTTCATCATAATGGACTAGTTGTTTCGGCGCGTGCATTACATACTATAACCCGTGGAAAGCAGGCGTGAAGAACAATAGTCATTGTCGCCAGGCTCTTCAGATAAATCAACTGTCCTTGGGTTTCTACATCCACCTCCACAAGAAAGGTCACGTTTGACAAACTTTGGATAACCGAAGGCATTGAATTACTGGTTAGCCTTTGTGCTCGTGTTCACAATACTGACACGTTGTGAACTCGAATTTCAACGTGCATCGTGACCAGAACGGAGACCAGGATGGTCATCCACATCACTGTAGGCTATAATCTTCAACTGCATTTGCACAATGTTGAACGACCTTTTATCAATTCTTGAACGAACTTAAGCTTTGTGGTTCAAGATACAGAAGGTCTGAGCAAACGGTACTAAGGAGAAAATACCAGTGTCGGATTCCCTATGTTAGCGTGTTGGTAATTGGAACGGATTCGAAGAATGTGCCATCAAGTTTGACGCTATCTGTTTTGTTATATCATCATGACGATGGCATACACCGAACATTTTTACTCTTAATATTACACTGGAGAGTAACAAGGACTGTCACTTTGATTGTTGATCGTTTAATCAAGAACTCTCCTCAGAGCTTAAACAAATTCTGTTAATAAATAGGTGCTTCGTGTGAAAAACGATATGGGCAGATATTTACAACAAAACTTAATAAGGCGATTATTTGATAATTGGCCCAGCACTGGAATCAATTTTGCCCTGTAAAGTCTAGGAGTGTTTGGCATCACGCCTGTCCTGATGATATGTTGCCTATATACCATAAAGACAGAGGAAGTTGGACAATCACAACTGGTGTACTGTCGGTTTCTGGAGACTTATCATTGACTTAGCAAAGCCTATCAACGCTAGGTAGGTAGGTCGATCGATTAACCTATAACTGGAATGCTACAACTGTTTTCAAGTGCTATGTTCAGGTGAGTAGCCTTAGTCGTAAGTATATTACTTGATAGTTTTTTTTATCTGTCCCCTTTGATGGGCCATAACGGTATCAGCATATGAGTTGAGGAATTCATGGAAGGATGAAGTTTTTCTGGCGACAACATGAAAGCTTTATGATATTCGAAAATGATGTTTGTTTTATCGTGATTAATGTAAAGTTTTTACAGCAGACGACTTTACTGCCGTCAAACCCTGTTTCAGGTTATTTCGTCCACGGATATGGGTGAGTAGATTTGATACAGCTGGCAATCACGTTCTTGCCAAGACGGGGATCTCCCGATACAGTTTTTTAGTTACATTCGAAGTAGAACTTGATTAGTGACTACTTTGTTAGCAAAACCTAGAGCTAGGAATAACCGCTTCTTTTTGAATGAAATGGCAAGTTATCTTGAAGTGGATTTGTCGTTCCATTTAAATTATCCCCATACTACCACAATCATTAAATTGTGACTGAATTTCCCACTATTCTGTTTACAGCTTGCATCAACTGTCAAATCATTTTCAACCTGATGAAGACATTGTATGCGGACAAGTCGTCAAGAGCCGCTTTGTGCAACCAGCTGGTGATAGGTTGTCAGCAGTTGTCTTATAGGGAATTACAAGCTGGGGTTAGTTGATCATGTCTATAACAGTTTAACCGTCTATAGCATTATGAGACAAGTTTAGTAAACAGGTTTTTGCGACGCTCAAATCTCTCAGAATATCGTTGCGTACACATTCCAACTAGTTTTTCATATATCTTGTGACAGCCTGTGAGCAAGAATTAACTCTGTTTAACTTTGATTCGATTTTATTTCCCCTAGTGCGTCAAGTTGGTTTATGAGTATTTGGATGCCTGGCTCACAACGATGACTAAAGAGCTGAATCCACTTAAGACGTGCAAGGTGAGCCAAAAAACAATAATTTGTTTGATTTCGCAATATTGTTTTGATCCGGCCATTATAATTTCCCTGAGTGTTCTTTCTACTTGCTCCACAGAACATCAAACTTTGCCAAGAATAAAAGTGTAAGTTTGTTGTTTTCATGTGTCTGTTCTACGTCATCACGATTATTAGTGATTCAGGAAGTGTTTAAAATGTTGTCATCCTACACATTAAAACTGATAAAAGTTGTTTGCATCAATAGAAACGCAGGTTTCCGTTGCATGCTCCATAATACTGAATTCTCTTTCAAAAAGGTGTACTAGATTCCAGTCTCGCTTTTGTTATAGCTCGTCAGCAGTGCAAATTGCTTGTCACCTCCAGAACGTGAACGCCCGCCCACGTGCATGTTAGATGAGTGTACTGACCGCTGAGTCAATGGTTTTTCACCAAGCATGATCCAGGTGTTCAACCATATAAACCATAAACCCAATTACATGGGTTCCTTAGTCAGGTTGGCCGACCGTCCCAGGATGGAACAAAATAACTGTTCTGTTAAGCCCAATCATGGACTGGAAGGCAAGTGCAAAGATACAAACTACCGTCAAATTCCAATAGCAATAGAATTCAAGTCTGTTATGTTCTATCTGTGAGGACCAGCCGAATTGTTTATGTGAAGGTTGATGTTAATTATACGTCACGCAGAGGTCCCGAACGCTCATTAGTGTATTCTCCTTTTTTTCAGCGCTCAAACAATGTGATAATAACTATTGTATAATCACAAATACAATGCATCAATTTGAAACATGTGGGATTTGTTTCATTTGCGTTTTCAGTTCGAGCCAAACGTGACAGAAAAACAAGCTGTTTTCCGCTTCAAAGCAGTCCATTAAATAAACCTGTTTCATTTTCTGTATGGGACATTTTTATTATCAGGTATTTAACTCGAACATATTCAGTATCTTCTAGTACGTTATCTTCTTATGAACCCCACAAATCGTATGATTGATAATGGCTTTGAGACAAAGACCCAGTTTCGGAGATAGTTTTGTTCTCAAAGAATTCGACCTTGTTACGTCAAGGATAGCTTTTCTTTCCAACTTTAAAACTCGTTGAATCATCGATTAGTAAAACTTTGTATTGAACTGGATGTTTCAGCATCACGACTAGTCGTACAACTGAGTGTAATCTTGTAACGTAAACCCAACTGTAAGCCAGTGTTTTAAAACCATAAGTTATGCAAGTAGCACAGTCACTTTTAGCACAAACTGTGGTTAGTTCCACTAACCTAAGAACACGCAACGATCCCTCTCAAAGTCTTCAGATTAGATGACAATTTTCAAAAGGCTAGAATGCCTTTCAGGCCGAGATGAGTTTTCTTCATCCTTTTGGTCGGTCAAATTAACAATACAAAAAAAAAATTATCATCGTCGTTTGTGGGCATTGTGACAGTTATGAAACTGACGGTTTTTGAACACACGCTCATAACGGTTATTATCTGTCACGCTGCACAAAAGGTAGTTTGTGGTCACTCGAGCATAATTTAAAGAGAAGGCTTTTGGTGTTCGCCTCCAAACCTGAAGATCTTGTTAGAACTCCTATGAACATGCCGAGTCACAAGGTTGCTTGGATTGACGCGCCAAGGCGGCGATTGGTGCTAGGTTGAACCCTGAGCTTTCTAGTCAACCTTCAAATGTACCGTTACTTAGTTTAATAACGGGGAATTCGCTCTGGAGGAATGATTTATTCTTAAAACACGGTTTACTCAGCTGTCTATCAAGGAGGTTCCTCCGAGTTTACTTTCGTTACCGAGCTGCAGAAGACAGGTGCAGGTATATTCTGAATTAGGAAGCAAGTAGATTTTTATCAATTTGTTCGGAACCGTACGGTGCACAAGGATAAGAATGTTTAACTGTTTACATCTTCCCACTTAAGACTACCCCCTCAAGTCCAGTACTTATTCAGTGGCCCTTCCTTGCGCACTTATAGTACACCAGATGTCCTGGTTCATGTAGGTCAAACAGTTTTGTACGTTCAATTCTATAATAAACCTCATCTGATTGCAAAAAAGAAAAGAAAGTGGAAATTTTGAAGATAACCTAAACTATCTTCGAGTACAGGCTTTGCGTCGACAGTTGTTATAAAGGGACTCCAAGTTTCCCATCCAAAAGTCGCCTCCCTATCCAAAAAGCGACTCTGTCCAACTAGAATGAATGGAAACCCCCAGAACAACATTGAGGTAACCTTTACTATCTTTTTAACTGCTGGCCTTTTATTCCGTCACCTTCAAGGCGGTTTAATGACTTTAAATACTGGTTTTAGTAACTCTCCTTTCCGTGCGCTTTTGATTTTGATTTAGAGTAGCTACTTGTTTTAAAACTTCTCAGTCACAATCTTTCCTCAGACCTCTTCGTTCAATCTGCACGACCTCAGAACCAATCAGCAGAGCGCAATCGATAGATCCCACCTCATTGTCAAGTGTATGAGATAGAACGAATAGTTCATGTAAAATGGTCCAACACAAAAGAGCCTGTTCATCGGTAAGGAAGCTATCGACCCAGTTAGATGAATATAACAATCCCAATTTATTGGTTGAGATACAAAACCGAAGAATCAGAGAGAAGATGGAATTGGAAACTAAGAAGAAAAATGCGGAGTCGGTTACAGCCTGACTCCAAACAAACACGTAATTCAGTACACCAAAATTATGCAATCAGACAATCTCAACGCATTTCAAAAAATCAATTTTCTGCCAACAAACCTTTAAAACAGACGGTAGAAAATCAACACCGGTCCTCGAAAACCTGCATAACTTTTAAACCAGACTGGCCAAGTGGGTAATTTGGTGTTCACTCCGCTATTGCTCTCCAACTGACAGTTTTTATGTATGCCTATGGAAACATGTCAATCTGCACACTTGGCGCTGTCACGTACTGATCAGCCCTGAAGTTAAAGTCGAAAATTTCGTGCAGTCTGTCTACAGGGAATGCTGCTAAAACTCCG
Organism: Paragonimus kellicotti; assembly: GCA_014220965.1. NCBI lineage: Eukaryota > Metazoa > Platyhelminthes > Trematoda > Plagiorchiida > Troglotrematidae > Paragonimus > Paragonimus kellicotti. Next base: position 55,372 of record LOND01000994.1, read on the forward strand.
TTCAGTTTGTTCGGCTCCATCATGTCAGTGTACCACATTAAAGACTGCGGGTGGTGATAAGCTTATCTCTTGCACAAAACGGTCGTCAGAACAAACACCCTTATCTGGACGTCAAAGGGTACTTATTGTGTACTGATCTCCTAGGGGGATCTCATAGACTTCCATCATTCTTATTGCCCCATTATCGACAGAATATTCGTCAGCATCTGCTGGACGCTGACGTTATTAACGTACACGACCAACGTTGTGTTACCTTCTGCAGATTTTCACGATATACAATCTAATTGAAGTTTTTCACTGCGTATGGATGACCCCGTTTCCAATCTCCTGGTCTATTAAACTGAGCTCCGGACAAATCACAGCTTTGCAACATACCAACGTATGAAGTCCCATATCAGTTTCATTAGACGTACCAGTAATGTCACTCGCTGAGTTATGTATCCGATGAACTGGTAACCTTTCGACTACAGTGGAACAGGTCTTCTTTTAAAGACGCGCCATTGGCTAGAAAACACGCTATCAAACTGACTTCACTTTATTCGGATGGACCTGTAACCTGTGCAGTACTAGCACTTACGTGGCATACATTCAAACGCAAACCAAACTTCCCGGTTATGCTCATACCGATGAGCGTCAAATCGGAGCTGTTGTCCGAAAGTCGTATGTATTTACAGCACACTTGGGACCTACTGGCAGGACTGGGACAAATCCTAAAGGAGTAGTCTTGAAAGCTTCTACTGTATCCTGACACATGCTCTTAGTTTGACACTTCTTGACTAGTTTTATCCTTGTTTGGACAATTCAGGTAAAGACAATCTGAATGGGGTTTTGAAACGGTAACCCTTCGCGTTACGAGACGGAGCTCTTATCCGGCCGGTCCTCAGCTCCATGAGTATCGCTTGTAACGGGAGAAATTATAGGTCGTTGAAGTGTAATTCGTTTTCATCTCGTTTACGCGAATGGACGCGGTTCCTTGCAGCCGTTACCCAGCACACAACGACAATCCAGGATGGACTGTGTCCAATTCGCATCAACGGGGTGAAATCAAGTTGTAGTTCTGTTCCTGAAAGTTAAACCCATTCATATGAGGAATTTCTGCTTTCCTGAGGGATATGCGGTAGTGTGTCCACGTAGGAACGAATACTCTCCTGGCACGTTGTGAAGAGGATGCCGCAAGATTCGGTAATGGGTCAACTTCTCCTCTCGCTCTATCTGACTGAACTTCCTTATCTAGAAGTGTCCTCAATGAAGTTTGCAGATGACTTCAAGACGTGACAGATGATAGGAAACTCAGAGGGATCAGTGACCCTATAGAGTGTCCAGAACCAACTTTGCATACGCCATCAGAATGGCTGATGCAAATAAACAGTTAAAACTACACACTTTACGCAGTGTTGCAGGTGTTACTTACACGCCCATGTGAAGTGGGAGGAACGGAGCTGTCCGTTATGAATCGGCAGGTGAACCTCAGTCTCATAATTTTCAGTTATTCTGAGATAACAGCCAACGAAATCGAGCATCCAAAGGCCTTTGTGTAATGGGAAAAGTTCGTCGAGCCTTCTTCTTGTTGAGCGGTGATATGTTCTACTAGTCCTCTGTTGCGTTCTTAGGACGTCAGCTTCGGTACTATTCCCAGGTAAGCCCACCATTCCTGAGATATGATAAAGTGGCGCTGGAGCAAGAATTGCCTGTGGACACCCACGTAGTACAAGATTTAGATGACACAGCATACTCACAAATACTTAACAGAATGAACTGCTTTATCGGCGACTAGAGAGTGATCTGATTCTCAGCTACTGGATGTTAACCCACCTCTGGTCCATTTCTACCTGCAATTCTACAGACCTTCGATGGACATTCTTTAAAAGTAGGTGAATCTTGATCTGTTTATATGAGAACAGGAACTTATCTTCGTCGGCAGGTTACTGGAATGCTATTTAGAAGAGTTGATGCTTGCACAATCGACAGGAGTCTTCTACGGTAAGTTTGGTGTTTTTTGGTTGCGAGTCACGCTTTTACAATATGTCTAGTGACTTTTGTCTTTTTGACTTATGTTGTATGCAAATTACCTACTATCTGTCCCTTTGTTCACATTCATCGCTGATCATTTCCAATAGTTTTCTGTTCATTCAAATCCATACACTGTCCGCTTTGTACCAATTTATTTTATTTTTATTAACTGAACAATAAAGCAGAAACAGCTGTGTCGACAGAGTAGGTACTATTAGGTTGGTTCGTAGTTGGAGTCATGGATACAGACTTGGTGGATTTCGGTTTGCTGGGATGCACCTAACTCTTACGTTGGCCCAAATGATGTTCATTCGCGGGAACGACCAGAAGCATACTTCCGATCCCGCCTAAATGTGAATACAAACCTGAATGTTGCCTAGCCGTTTACTTCGCTCAACCTCTCAAGCTGCCACAACGTCAGGTGGAAACTACACATGCGAGTCGTTAAGAGCCAAAACTCATCGACAACTCCGTACGTTGCCTTCGAGCTACCATTTGGCTTTTTCTTACCTGACTCAGCGGTTTACTGTGATTGACAAATTATCTGTCAATAATACGAATTGTCTTCGAATAGTCCTGGTCATGTGGTAGTAGGACGCAGTTTCCGATGACTGCTCCTGCTCTTCTTTTACTGCAGTGTGGAAGGTAAGATATTTTCCATCTCAGGTCCGATATCCTACTAACGACAAAGAATTCAAAATTGCTCATCAAGCGTAAATGGTCTTCTGGGGAGGCTTCAGAAATGTTTACTTTAAACTTGGAAAAACTAAGACCTAACAGGCATGTGGTGTACGAGGCTTTCACTACCACATTTTCTCTTGACTGTCCACTGTGGACCCCGCTACCATCTCTGCTTGTGCCGGCAGAGTTATCAGGCTGATTCTAGGCTGAGATGGAAATTTCTGTTAGGGTGTTATACCGTCATCTGACTCAGTCCACCATGCAATTTTAAAGTGCGGCCTCCCCATTTTCAGCGTCAATTAATCAACAGCAACTCCATGTCATTTATTTGATAGAGTACAGACTTTGAGAGAATGGTCAAAACCCCAGTGGCTTTTGGAAGTGTCTCTACCCTTGGGGATAGGGTCTCCGCTATAACTTCAGCTGTTCCTAGGCCACTTTGCTGCCTACTTCTAGCGATACCAAATACAACACAGACAACCGTTCACTATTTCTAGTAGGGTCCCCGCACTTCTAAGCATAGCGAAAGTGAGGAGTTGTTATAGGTAGGACAAACTGGATACTGGACACAAAATGTCGCTATTTAATAGGAACGGGATAACTATGGACTGGTCACGGCTAAGGGACATTTCGCACAAGGAAGGAATATCGTGTGGCGAAACATATTCTGAAGTGGTTGTCAACTGCAACGTCAAAAATAATCTGTTGACTGCAACCTGTTTGAAGAACCAGGATTCGTCAGTCGTCAAACCCATTCTAGCAACCGGTTACTTAGTTTGCCGGGTCGCAGTTCTACTTAACGCTGCGCGGTCGTAGCATGAAATCGTCAACGATTAGTGAGGCAGTATTAATCAGAACTTTCGGCGCGTTATTTCTACATACAGAAAGCACCTCGTCACGGAACTGACTGCACCATTAGCGCGCAGGAGATCAGAATGATTCTGTTGTCCATCTCATCAGTTTTGCGACGCGCATTTCGAATTTGTTGGTGTTACGTTACCAACTGATGAAAGCGAATCAAAGTGTTAACTTCTGGTGACATGTCTCCCCTCTCCGTTTCTTCACGGCTAAGTTTACTGTGCATTTGCTAAGTTTGCAATTACCGTAGAAGATTTTGCAATGAATTCGGCCATAGTGCTTTTATTGAATACCGTAAATTCATCAAAAGTCGATTTTACCTATTTTAACGGTCAGCTGGTTGAGTGCTGAAAATTTACTTTGAACCTAATGTGACGGATTACAGTCCGTAAGTGTTCTATCTTTCACGTTATCTTTAATTAACAGCTAATGGGACAATGGAAGAGTTATTATATTGCCGTTAACGGAAGACAGAATAACACGTAGTTGAACGGCTATTCTGTATCATCCAATTTTGTACTACTGAGCGAAGCTCGACTTGTTCCGAACGTTTCTGACGAACTCTCGCTGTTGGCACTTCTTATGAAGATTGCAGTATTCCTCCTGAACAGGTTGAGAGTTAAAAGGACAAACCAATAGCTAACCTAGCGACGACACACATCTATGTTTGTTGAGTCTGTTTCGTAAGGAACGTGATTGACGCGGAACAAATTTAAACAACTTTTAGAATGCAGTAGTAACACATGTAGTAACTTTCATCCTACAGCTGACAGACGGAGAGAATCGACGAAAATATCCGTGGATCCTAAATTTCGCTACCATAAGTCTTGTACTCTGAATGATAATCTGTGCAGACTTCCACACACTTTTGATGGGTGTTCTCAGCGCTCAGCTATGTGGCTAGTATAGAGCACAGCTACACGGCTGGATAATTTCGCACTTATTAATGCTTAACTGTACAGGGTTCGGACTGTCGTGAGAAGATCCTCAGAAACTCCTATCTGAGTGAAACGGCCGGCGTTCGAAACACGTCATACTTCGATTTCGTGTGTATAACACTATGGATATAATGTAAATCATGGGGCTATATAACACATAACAGTGAGTCTTGACTACGTAACCACTTTCACATAACCTGTGTGTACTTGATATTTTAAGGCGATCTATGAGAAGTGATACAAGAGATCCATATGAATAGTTATGGTCTATTCCCGTCTGTCGCGAAAGAATAAAAACATGTCTATTCTCAAGCGTTCGCCTGTAGCAGGTTACACTAAGACTTTGATGAATTATTCGAAATTCCCAGACTCACGGTAGGTGTTGAGGGCGGATGTGCTACAGGAATTGTTTTGACAGTGTATCATAAGTAACATACTACTCAATGCTGAACTGAAGTCATGGAACTTCATCGAAGAGATGAATTTTGTTCCAAACATGACAATATGTTTATGTACGAGAGTTAGGCGGATCTGCTTGCGAGACATAGTCTTGGTCGAAAGAACTAGAGCCTTCGCTAAAAACGCGGATAGATCCTTTATAAATAATAATCATGATAGTTGTGTTGGCTAAGTGTGATGGTGGACTGCAGATGTTGTATCGTCACTCAGTGATACAACGTCCCTGGTGACGTCCCGGAACTTGAAATCATTTACAGGCGTGTGATGTCTCGACATTTAGTTTGAGCATTAAGATATCAAATTTATCTGAGAGACAGCTTCACTATACAAGTCTTAGATTACTCCTGTACTACAAAAACTGTTGTATTACTGGCAGCCTGCCGCTCCGACATATCGATAAGTCGGTTTACACGCTGGACACGAACACACGTAAATCAGCGATTTCACAATTTATAGGGATCATGCGATTGGTTTCAAGATGCAAGTAAGATAATCAGGCCAGAGTGTAACGGGCCGCTGTTTTAAATCACCATATGAAGCTTGCCACTATTCAAGGCAATAAGTTAACTCATCCTAACACGCCTTGGAGCATAACATATGCAGGAATAACGTCGAAGATCTAAATAGAGTATAAGAACCTTGTCTCGTAGCATTAAAATTCTATTGCATGTGCAAAATACCCTTGTATTCCAGTGTCATAACACTGTTTTTACGGATGGCACTGCAACCGCTTAACACTGAAGTGGCTGGAACACCACTACTCTCTTCTTCCCACGCACACCGCCACCAGTCCCAAAATACTCGAGCATTTTTACACTTTACAAACTCAGCTTTGTCATACCTTACAGATGAATACAAACTCGTTTTCGAGATAGAAACATTACCAGAATCACTTTACCAGACCCACAGCGCAGATTATTGCCTTTGACGAATCGAACTTTCCAGTCTGTCAGCACACTATATGAACAATACCAGAATGATAGTTGAAAATCCCCAGGATAGTCATCATCGAAGAAACAACAGTGTATGCGAACTCCAAGGCGGTTTTCGGTTATTCTATTTCAATCAGTGCTAATACATAACATTTATAGATACTCATTACTTGTTCCTGTTCACTAGTTACATTTGTCGCACGACAGCGCTATTGAACGTATTCGTGAGCATCACCCAGCCTGGATCAGTAGCGGAGTCACCAAGACAATTACCAGCGCAATTGTTGCACACCTCGTTGATACACATCATTCTGTCAACCTGGACTCCTCTTTTCGTCCGATTTACCGAGTCAACGCCGGTCACTCAAAAGCTGTCAGATGCCGAATTTTGGCCACAGCTGAAGCGATTGGAATTGGATTAAAAATCCACCCTTGTGCGCACAAAAGCGTTTTGTTCAGATGTTGAAGTTGTCATGGCCAACCATCCACACCACGACCGATCAAAGCGTCATGGTTCCCGCGTGCATAATTGTGACCTGGTCGTATCAAAACGTTATCTCCGTGTGTGCCTATGACGTGTCTGATCTCAATTGAACTTGCTACTGTTTTTGTTCGTTTCGCTCTGACAACCCTGTTTCATATAAATGTTATGTAATTAGCCTGATGATGAATAACCGAAAACGAGCTTGTTCGCTACACTATTGTTCTTCTGATGACTACCAGAATGAAGTGTGTCACAAAGAGACGATATGTTGTTGCTTAATCCTAGCAGTTTGCTTTTTAAGTGGAATCATTTCACGTGTATTAAATCTTGCACAAAATCAAGTAAGTGGTGTATAATGTCCACAGTTAATAGTTATATTTTCCAATTCATTTTTATACGTTTTTATATACACCGTTTTGTCAACTTCATCTGTACACTTCTTGAAGGCATACCATTTGAATTTGACGGCAACAAGAAATAACTGGAGTTACGCGCACTGTCTTCTGTCTTCTTTTTTGTGGATTTATGGGCTGGTGAAGTAATTGCACGGGAAATATTTTAGCCGCGCCTATCGGCTGTTCTACCGACGTTCAACGTTCGTTATCCCACGCCGCGTGTGGAGTTATCTATCGGTCGTCTTCCGAACCTAATCTTTGACGCTGTCTTTCTCTCGTGTGGTAGCCTGTTCAATTTAACTGACACTGACTGGTCAGTGAGTCGTTCCTATTTCACTGATACGCCCTCCGCTTTATTTCTACGCATAACTTTTGCATTATCTGTTACCGTTACAACTCTTCTTTGGTGTTACCATATTCCGGTCATTTTTATCATTTGATTGATTGGGCTACTGCAGATGTAAAAGATGTGGGTCAATAGTGCGAAGTGTGTGTAACTAGTGATCAAAACATTCTGTCTTGTATTTTGCGGATGCAGATTTTTATAATCGTGGCTAAGCAGGGCCTATGCGATCGAAATTTCGCCGTGAAAGGTAAGTGATGAATGTCTTCAAGTTCAAATGAACAGTTTGACACTTACTGCCGATTCTCTTCCCCATGCCTACCATACTTATCTACAATGTGTGCGTCTTGGAAAAATATACACCGATTTGTTCTTGATACTATCAGGGTAGTTATCTGATTTTAAACGGTTAATTCCGACACACATTAATGAATCGAAACGTACGACACATCGAGGAATTACTGGCCATCTATTTCGTATTCATGTGAGTGGATTTATTTGCACTTTCCGGTGTCAGAGGATATTTGAATGATTACAATTGTTGTTAATACGATCTAGTCCATTCAGAATGGGTTTAAGAGATATTAAAGGAATTAAAGTTCACACCACATTAAGTACTAACGGTGTTTAAACAAACATTTGAAGATTAGTCCCATTTATCAACCTAGATAATGCAGACGGAACACGAAGTATGCAAGATGAGTTCACTTTATGCGCACTTCCCGATCACAAGTGCATAAAACTTGACATTGAAACGAACGGCCGATTAAATCAAAACAAAGAATAATTACCCACGGTTTTTTAAAGCTACACAACATCTGACTAGGGAAACAAAGGTAGGCGTAATGTAACTGCTAACTCCTTGTGGGCACACAACAGATGCATGTGACCAATGGTTAACAAGGCTTCAATAAACTTAAACACTTTCACCCGGCTGCACTTCGTGATCACACAAAACGATGACACCACTTCAGCTACCTCTGCCTGACGGTTGAGTTGACCGAGTATAGGATGACTGGCGCTCGGCTGTTGTTCGGTTGACGCACTGATTGGGACCATCACTCTGGTGAAAGCCCCTAGCCTTTTCCTCCAGCCATCTGTTGTCCTCCCAGTGTTCACGGCACAGCGGCTACAGGTGAAACTATTGGATGAAACGACTGGCCAAGAGAACAGGATCGAGCTTCCTAGCTGGTGGCAAAGACATGCTTTTGATGTGCACAATGAGACACAGCTAAGCAGCGTTATAGGTCTGGGGAAAACCTGACTAGAGACTTTTACACTTATCACCGTGTTCTCGCCAATACCTGTTGATAATTTTATGGCCAGACCGGAACAAAGAATCGCGGATACAATCAGTCATATCTGTCTCTAGAAAGTATATCTGAATAATGTACTTGTAGTTCCGGAACGCCACAATAGACTTCAAAACCTGATCATCAAGTTTATCTCAATCCGCATCAACATTCACCCCACCTTCGAATGCGTAAATGCTCTAGCACAGCGCTCATACCCGTAGGAGACGCATCCATATTCACAGTAGATGGAAGCTTAATGGAAAATGACTGTAGAAAGGCACTTGTGGGGGTAAGGTTTAGTAAATAACGCATTGTGGTCACACCAGCCTCCGTTAACATAAATCTGTTTGAGTGTATAATTATAAAGACATGTTCCGCTTTCTTAAACAAAGTCTGAAATAAAACGTGATTAACTTTTGAGGAAACCCATCAGCTGGGGTAGTCGTTGTTTGTGGCCCAGGGATTTGAGTAACGTAGACTCAGGAACATTATTGTGCGCACTGTATCTGCTTCAGAATGTTCTGTTGACGTCACTCATGCAGCAAATGATCTAGACCAGTGGGTTTACCTAGTGTCACTCAACGGTCTCTGCAGTCACCGGTATAAATCCTCTGTCGCCCTCCGCGAGCGTAGCCTCGGTAAATGAGCCTCGACTTTTAAAAATAACTTTCTTAACAGAGGAAATGACAGAAAGGGCACAAGCAAAGCTTGGCTAGCAACCCAGTCACAGTCGCCTGCTTGGGTTAGGAACCATCCTGACAGACCGATCAACAATGTCACCGAGTGAATTCAGCTGTATACTAGCGCAAAGTCCAGTGCAACTGCTGATATTGCTCCAGGTGACCTTCACGCGAATGTTCCATTTAATCGAGGAGTGCAAAAACCCGACTGGACGCCATTCTTATAAGGGCCTCGAGGTATATTACCACACATCTACACAGATATTCTCATTCGATGAATCTTCTCAAACGGATACATCTCCTATGCTTCCTGTAGACAGTGAAACTGTTTCCTGGTGTTGTTGTCGCTGCAGCGCGAATTCATTCCCTAAGAAACTTGACGAGCTTCGAAAACTCTGTTGCCGACAAAACTTATTCATTGCAGGCATCACGGAGACCTGGTGTAAGGAAAAAGTAAGGGACAGTGAGTTGTCCATCCCCGGTACGATAGTGTTTTGCAGTGATAGAAAGATTAATGAAGGAGATAGTGTGGCTCTTCACTTGAGGTAGCACCTGAAGATCTCAAGTATTCGTAACAGGTTTCCACTGGATCTTCCGGGATCAGTCTCTCAAATAATTAACGCCATTCAAAACTTCACGTTTCGGATTGGTATGAGTTACATAGTATTACCACATCTACACAGATATTCTCATTCGATAAATCTTCTCAAACGGATACATCTCCTATGCTTGCTGTAGACAGTGAAACTGTTTACTGGTGTTGTTGTCGCTGCAGCGCGAATTCATTCCCTAAGAAACTTGACGAGCTTCGAAAACTCTGTTGCCGACAAAACTTATTCATTGCAGACATCACAGAGACCTGGTGTAAGGAGAAAAGTAAGGGACAGTGAGTTGTCCATCCCCGGTACGATAGTGTTTTGCAGTGATAGAAAGATTAATGAAGGAGATAGTGTGGCTCTTCACTTGAGGTAGCACCTGAAGATCTCAAGTATTCGTAACAGGTTTCCATTGGATCTTCCGGGATTAGTCTCTCAAATAATTAACGCTATTCAAAACTACACGTTTCGGATTGGTGTGACTTACATAGTGTCCTTCTGTGTGCAGGGAGGTCGACATGGCTTTTCACAACGCTGTGCATAGAATATCATCTTCAGGTCATGCTCAACCACTGATAGTGAGGAATTTTTATCAGTCGGATATAGACTTCATGAACCATGCATTCAATACAGCAAAGTCTCCCTTTGCTTGGGATTTCTGCGAGGAAATAGTGAAAGTCAGACCGTTCCAGCATGCCCTGGGTCATATGAGGTGACAGGTAGACGAAGAGCCGTCTTGTCTTGATTACATTGTCGCAAACGAAATTGATATGATAGGCATTCTAAATGTTACAGCTCCACTTGGCAGTAGTGGTCATGGGATAATTGAATTCAGCTATCTACGCGGAGCTAGACAACATACCCAATAAAATACAGATACAAAGGCGTACCACAAGGGAAATTTCGCAATGAGGAAGACAGCTTAAGAAGGTTGGACGGCTTAGCTGCATCACTATACTCAGTCCTAGGTGTTCAACGAGTAGCTGAGCAGAAATCCGATGTCGCCAACAATCATGTTCCCGTAAGGTATTTCCAACCTGGTACAAAGCCGACATACTGTTGGATCTGTTGAAGTTCGTCTGGTACGTTTGTCGTCTTTTGTCTGGTATGATGCGGAACGATGAATCCGTTGAGGTATGTTTGGTTTGTTTGTAAAAGGCCGATCCTTAATTTGCCTTTAGTTGTCTTTATTGTGTGCAGTAAACAATCATGACGTATTTTGTACCATAACTGCACATAAAATGTTTACTTTCTTACATTTTATAACTGTCATTGTCTGTTAAAACTTCCTTCTTGGTATTGTTTGACACGTTCTCATCTTCATCTGTACCCGATTGTTTTAATGAGGTCATTTCCCGTTGACTGGTGGCCGTTTGTGAACACGTGCTTAGTTGCTCCATTTTGTACTCCTTTGCTGGATAATTTGTGTACCCGGTTGATTCACATTCAAGGTGAGATAGTACCTTTGTTGTAATTTTATTAAACAGTACCGTATAAATTCCAATACTTTCGACCGCCTTTTCTGACGTTTTTTGGACTTGGAAGATAGTCCCGTCAACCCGACCGTCTGAATAAGCGTTATTGGAATTGTCGAATACGCGTTACTGAGTGAATTACCCTAAATCGCCAGGAGCGATTTAACAAGTACTAAACGCCTGATGATGTTAAAACATCCAACGTGGTGCAGGTATCAACTAGAACAAGCTGTATTTGAGTTTGTTGAGCATATCACTTGGCACAAACTTACCATGGCTAGTGTCAGGCAGGATGCATTTCGCTGTCAACACGGACTTGCTCAAACGTTGGGGGCGCATCATTAGCCTTTCTATAGCAAACTTGCAGCACGTACAAGGAGTAAGATTGTCAGTTAACAGCTGCAAACCTCTGACAAGTTTATCATTACCAAATACGGAGGCCGCCAACACTCTGGGTAAACAGTACGTAGGTGTGTAAATATGTAGCAACTTAAGTGAACTAACTCAAACCTCGGTGTTACAAGTCAGAATCAAGTTAGAAAATTTACTGATTCAAAGATTGCCCGGTTCAGACTTGATATTCGTCATCGCCTCGAAAAACTGCGCCATTGGATTAACAGAACCTCTCACAGTACTTTTCTACCGTACTTCATCAACTGACAGCCTACCGAAAACTTGAAACCAATAAACAATCCCCTCTGTCTTCAAAGATGACCCAGTAACTTATTGATTAATAGGGTTGAGTTCGGTGGTCTCTAAAGTAATGGAGAGTTCACAATAGGACTTTTTTTGGGACAAGGTTGAAGACCTCTAACTTATCGCCAAGAAGGATATCATCAGGGGGACACACATGCATCATGAATACGCTGACTGTGTGCGACTTTCGGACACCAATTCAGAACTGGTTGTAATTGTGGTATGTCTTGATTTCTCCAACTTTTGAAACGATTTATTAGTTCGTCTTGCCATGAAAACTCAATAGTTATAGTTTTGATGTGTGCTTACCTATTTGGTTTGGTGATTATCTAAGTGGAAGTAGAGTCATTGCCATTGTCAGTGGACACCTATAGGAATAGTTCGACGTCCATTGCGACGTTCCAAAAGTCCCCACCTAAGAGACCCTGTTATTCATTCCGTCTCGTTCTTGAACTACCCGGTATAGTCATATCAGCGATGTTGCTCTGCGTCGATTACACAAAACTCTGGCGATTTTTCAATTGCCCGGAAAAGATGATAAGCTTACAGAACAATATAACCTGTCTAAACCATTGATCAGTAAGAAATAAATCACCGTTTAGTGTCAACAGATGTAAAATCATATGTATTCTTCACCAAAATTTTGCTTACTTTGGCTTGGCAAAACATGTTATCAAAGCTTGGGTACCACTGTGGTAACCAGTTTCATTCTGTCTAAAATTGTGAAGCCAGGCTAATACACAAATAACCCTGAATCTCTTAAAAAGAATTCGCGGAACTATCCATCTTGATGTTTCTCACTGCGTTCGTCTCCATATTCCACCCACACTTAGAAACGAACGTACAGATCTGTCGCCTTTATCTCAAAAAGATTTGACACCGAAGGTGTTCAGAGACGGGCCACTGAATGAATTATGAGGATCAAAGAAATCCACAGCCCAGAAAGACTTGCGGGATTAGACCAATTGTCAGTTAATTGCAGACATCTCAGAGAAGACCTAATTCATGCCTTTAAAATGCTTCCACGTCGGGACATCCACTGGTGCATTTCTTCCAACCAAACAGAGATTAACGTTCAAAGGATCGCTCGCTGAAATTGAAGGATGAAATAGGCAGGTTACTTTGCTGGCAGAACTGCTTCACAATCAGGGTCTGTTCACACTGGAACACATTGCCTAAATTTGTGGCCCAGGTGGAATCGATTGAGAGTTCTAACCTGTTAGCTGATCGGCACAAACGTGACAGCAACGTCACTGTCATCGTTCTGGTCCAGTTCCACAGACCATTTACTGCGCCTGCCTGAATGAGTCTACGTCTAGGGTCTCAATGTTCGTTGTTGATTTAATTGTAGCCAGCGACTTCATTGAAGTTTTTTCCGTTTATTTCCACTCACTTTCTTTTCTCACACCTACAAACTGCCAAACGCAACTCCCATCTAACAACAAAGAGGCAGGAAAGCACAATCCGAAGTCTTTATGCGACCAATAACCATCTATGAACCTATGAACTCACCAACAGTTTATTTAGTGGGGCCTAAAAAAATGACAGTTTCAAAGGATCAAGTCGTAACCCGGCTTCCTAAACTGACTATCCTGAACAGGAAATTGTTTTAGTACCAGAAAGACACTTCGTAAGACTAATGAGGACAATGTAAGTAGTCTTTCAAGTTAATAAGCAATATATCTTCATGGATACGTTTGGTAGAACCACATACATTGACGTCATCTTGATCAATTTTAACACCTTTAAGATTAACACATACTTCATTTACCACATCTCGAAAAATTGTTGGAGATGGACTTAATTCAGAACAGAGAAATTTATACTTGAAAAGTCTAAATGAAGCTCCTTTATAGTAATCTGGACACCTCGTTAAAGGGATTTCTTAGGTATGCATATTTGTGATGATGTTCTGAAAATTACTTCTAACCAACAAATCGATAGAGGACATCTTTCGGTTCTTCTGTCGTACAGCGTCTCTATAGCAACCACTTGTTTAAAGGAGACCAGCCTATCGGTGCCATTTCACATTGTATTTACCAATTTACATGTAACTGCGGAGAAAGTTACATAGGCAGAACCGAAAGATGCCTGATCTCCAGAGTGAAGGAACATTTGCCTAAATGGTGCAAATTCCGTGTTATCGGAGAACGGCAATGTTGCTGAAACACGTAAACAGCCAGTTTCCTCAATCGCTAGACACGTTTTGACCACTGGTCACGCTATCGATCCAGCTTGTGCATTCAGAATCCTGTTACGTCATTCCAATTCAAGATTCCTGAGGTTTGCTGAAGCGGTCGCAATCAATCGTCTCAAGCCAGCTCTCTGTGTTCAGAAACAGCTGTTCGTGAACCTGACCCTTCCCTGGACTTAGTGACTTATCTCAACCTGCTTATTGATTATCAACCCCTTGAATTGTTTGCTATAAGATGAACAATCCGTTATGGTAAATTTGCTACCGATGCGTCAATACGAACTACTTGCATCTACCAGTTCTCGTATTCTAATTGTTTTTTCTTCAAATTTCTTGATTCACTAATTTCTCTTTCCAACGGAACTTTGAAGAAACTGCTGTTTTCACATGTCCAACCTGTAAATTTTGAAGCAGCTGAACGAGCCAAATTTCATACGCTCGTGAGAAAAGAAAATCAGGATATCAGACAGTTCATTCTCGAAATCCAGTTTCAAACTCAGCTTCGTGACCGTTTGATCGCTGGAATAAATATGCGTGATCTGCAACAGAAGCTTTTACTGCTTCCGAATTCCACATTCCAGTCAGCTAGAACATTATGCGAACAGTATCAGGATGTCAAAGCTGCTGTGAAGGATGAACCCGCGATTGTATACAACAACAACGTGAAATGATCAGAAGGTCAACAAAGGCGACGGTCCGATAAGGTTAATATTCGAAATGCAATTGGTAATAATCAACCTGCACCTGATTCAAATGCTACCCGACGGTGGAACAGCTGTAAGTCATGTGGTAGCAAACATTCTCGATTGACTTGTCGATTTCGTAACGCTAAGTGTCACAGGTGTGGTAAAATCGGCCACATTCAATCCGTTTGTCCACAGTTCAAAGTCTTCTTTTACACATTCCAATTGTGACGATGATAACTTGAGTTCTGACTTTCATTCTATTGCTCTTGCTGTTAATTCTGTTGATTCTACCAGTCACATTAAACGAACCTATCTAGTTAATAATTGTATTGAACATTCATTCATTGTGGACACTGGTAACGTTGAATCATTCATCCCTGTTGATTTCGTAAAGTGCCTGAAGACGGTAATTATAAAACCTTCTGAAGTTTCTGTGAAAGGTATCACTGGACACGCTTTAACAATTCTTGGTTCTTGTCAAATCACACTTTCTGATTCTCAGTCCAGTGTTAACAATTGCCACTTTTTGGTTATTGATCGTGGCCCATCGATTGTTGGTTTAAAAAGTATGAAACTTTTGAACATTTATGTTTTGTTGTTCTCAGATGCAAGTAAGTCAAAAATGCACAATTTACCCCTTCACTGTTCGAAAGCTTCTGGTGGTATGCGTATTAAACCAGTTTCGCTCGAACTCAAAAGCAATCCGATCTTTATGAAGCGACGAATCATCCTTTTGGGTTACGTGAACCTGTCGAAAAAGCGATCGATCAACTATGAAAGAAAAGGATATTAACGCTTCTGCAATCTTTAACTTGGGCTACACCCATTGTGACTCCGCTTAAACGTGAATAAAAGGCGCCTTGAATTTGTTGTAATTGTCCACTCACGCTCAACAAATTCTTTTTGCAGAGGAGTTGTGCCACTGTTGAACCAGAGGACATTCTGCATCAATTTCATGGCTCAAAATATTTTTCAAAGCTCGATTTAAAGGACGCTTTTCTACAGATTCCACTTGACGAGGCTTCCAGTGCTCTGACAACCATCAATACTCCTTTCGGATTGTTTCGGTATAATTTTCTGCCCTTCGGTCTGAATGTATCACCTGCTATATTTCAAGATGTTATGAACATCATTACTGCCAATCTAGAGGGTGTTTCCATTTACCAGGATGATATTATTGTGCATGCGCCAACCATGCCTATTCATGATGAACGATTGTATGCTCTACTTGAACGTTTTGCTCTTTAAACGTTGCTATTAATTCTTCCAAATGCATTTTTGGTACGTCCAAGTTCTCATGTTTAGGGTTTCTCGTTGATGAGAATGGTTATCGTCCTGATCCTGATCGTTTTCCACTTCCATCCACTCAAAGACTTTGATGAGTTTCGTTCTTTAATGGGTTCTCTTCAGTATATTCTCGATTCATTCCTAGTTTCGCTGATAAGGCAAAACCTTTATTTGATCTTCTTCCTCAAAATAATTTTGTTTGGACTGATTTACATGAACGAACTCTCCGAGTTCTGTTGAAGTTTCTGTCTTCCGATGCAGTATTACGTACGTTCTCTCCAAAGTTACCATCAACATCGATTACTGATACGTCATCAAGGGGGATTGAAGCTGTGCTAGAACCCGAG
>LOND01000994.1:71957-103038 GCA_014220965.1 Paragonimus kellicotti
CACAGAAGTTTGAAGACTGGCTGAAGAAAGTAGGATGTCGACATCTGCTCACTGCACCGAGACATCCTCAATCCAACGGTGCCGCTGAGAATTTTGTGCGTATTCTGAAAAGTGCGATCAAGTCTATCAACCATCTAATTTTGAAGAACTGGAGAATGGTGTGGATAACTTCTTGATGCAGTATCGAAATTCTGACCACTCAACAACTGGGAGCAGTCCAGCTAAGCTGTTCAAAAACCGTGTCCCCCCGGGTCAGCATGCTCCGTTTGGAATCAGTTGAAGTTGTGTATCATCGTAGGAGTGACCTTCGATCATCTCGAGGAATTGTGCTCAATAACCTGGGTACTCGAATGTGTCGCATACTTGATTTAGATGATGGATCTGTCCATCGTAGACACATCGATCAACTTGTCTATAATTTACCTGTTTCTACCCCTGCAGTGCCTATTGCTAATACCGATGTTTCTGAGTCTATTCCAGGTTCAAATCCCTTCGGTTGAAGATGCTTGTGGGAACGAACCAACATAGCTGTGATTGTCTGAGCGCCTCAGAAATAAACAACGCAGAAACTATAACAATCCTGACTCTCATTTAAACTGTGGCAGGATGTGGTGATTGTCACTAAACCTATTTCTCATTACTGTTGTTTTATTACATTGCTTGACAATAAGCTGTACAATTGCGCTCGAGAGATAAACACTTGATTTGTTTAGTTCGGGTGTTATTACTACTGCGTCGAAACTAGCTCTGGGGTTGAGCTAAGTCAATTACTTCATTTCTGTATTTCTGGAACCATCACATAAAGCCAACTGAACATACTATCAAGAATAACATCGTATACTTCCAAGAAGACTGATAATGCAATAATTATTGATGGTGTTCCTTACGTTATTTGTGAAAGATGTGACGGAACTGTTTGCGTCCGAAAGTACTGCAACTATAAACCATTTTTCCCTGGTTGCTTATCTTCTGTCGAATTAACCATATTCCAGTGTTGCCACCTGTAGTTATCATCCACAATGAACTGTAGTAGAAAATGTTCAGTGCTAATGTATGCAAAAACATCCCGTCGAGTATTTTACCCCAGAACGACTACAACAAGTGATATTTTTAATAGTCGCGTTCCACTGTACACATATGATGACTGGTTTTCCGCCCAGTTTTAACTTAGTTTGTAATTTCCGTCGCGGATTTACCCAGCTAGCAAATAGGACGACCATAATGAGGTGAATTATCAAGCCGGCTGCGAAATACCTCAACGCGGGGGAGGTACGTCCAAAAGCCCACAGCGAGCGGATCGGGGACAACGTGGGCGACCGGATGAGTCATCGCTCGACTGGATCGGACCAACGGGCGAGGCATGGCAGGCAAAATAGGATGGATGACCAGATCGGGGGCGCGATTATTCCAACACTCAGGAATATCTCGACACGGTCGTGGAATACGGTCAAAACCCACAGTGGATAGATTGCGGACAACACGAGCGACCGGACGAGCCATCGCTCAACAAGATCGGACTAACGGACGAGGAGTGGCAGGCGGAAAACCCCCGATAGAAGGCGCCGATCACACACATAAACCGGGCAGAAGTGCACACGACGTGTGAGCGGAAACCGGGGCGTGTTGTGGACTGGAATTCTGACTCATAAACGCGAGCGCGTGCGTAGCATGGTAACCAGCGTGTTGGACAATAAAGATTGTGCTTTATTGGACGCCTTCTCGCACAGTGAAACTGTTTCTAATCTCGCAATTATTGTATTACAATTATATTTTAGGTTTAACCTATCCGCTTCACTTACAACGTGCAATGATTTTATTCATCAAAAAATACTGTAACCATGTTTGTCGCCCTCTCCGCAACCAAAAGCCCACCGAACTTTGCTGTATTTTTCAGTTTCCTTCATATTTACATTGCCGACACTTTCGCGTTAGTTCGAATTTTTGACACGTTAAGGAGCCCAGTACCTCGCGAACCAGCGCTTTTCGCTTCTGTAACTTCCTTAAATGCAGCAGTATCTTTTAAGGAATATTTCAAATAAATTCTGGTAAGTTTGTTATGTTTAAAGGTGAGATACATGTAATACATACCATTTTCATCACCTCTGGATGGTAACGTGAGGATACTGAACGCCTTCATGCAAACGGGCTTCAATGAACTACTCCTCACAACAAAAGAAGTTATGGAGGAACCCTTGCAGGAAGAACAACTCAGCTTCATAAGGAACCGTAAAATTCGTCAGCATTCACCCTGTGATGTCGTCGTACTCGATCAAGACTCAGTGCACATCAGTATATTGCAGTGTAGTATCATCAAATGACTGCGCAGCGGAGAGCAGAGCAGACCTGTGTGCACAAATGCTATATTATGTTGCGAGGTAATTTTAATCGACTTCAACAACACGAAATGATGATGGAGAAAGTTGTGCAGAAGTTCAGCATCGTTTGTAAACCAATATTGGAAAAAGTTCACAGTACTCTCCTTCCAGAGCATTTGCCAAAAATAACTGCCCGATAATTGTCTGAAAACTTAGAATGAGGGACATGAAAGTTATCAACGAAAACGGGCTGGTAAAGTAACATGCCTACCGGAACGCGTGGTTGGACGGAGTGGAGACGGATGAGGAAAGGGTGATGATGTTGTATGAGTCTGTTCGGTAGACGGACGGGAAGAAGGTGCTCTTTTGTCATTACTGTCAATTGTGGATGAAGAGTCGAATGTGTGGGGAGTGGAAGGGATGGATGCTTCAGGGTTCTGTGGTTCGGCAACATGACTAAATGTTGGGAGGGACGTTCATGACGCGTGTCGACGTCAGCCGGCTTAAGACGATCCACGGTCACAGCAACGTGCTTTCCGGAACGTTCGATGGTGAAAACTTTGTCTGTTCGTGAGATCACTTTGAAAGGACCATCATAAGGTGGTCGAAGTGAGCGCCGAACTGCGTCACAACGAACGAAGACGTGAGTGCAAGTCATCAAATCTTTGTTGAGTTGTTGAGGCCAGGAATGGTGTCGGGTCGGAAAGGCACGGAGTGCTTCCATATGTGATTTGAGGCGGCGCATAGTTTGTCCGATTTATTGCAACTTGTGTGTTTCGGTTGAGAAAATCACCCTCGAGACGTTTTGTCATTCCGTAGACTAATGTTGTATAACTTCCCTGCAGACGGATCTGATGTTCAGCAAAGTGAGTGGTAAGCGCTCCGTCCAACTCTGCGTCATGAGCAATGTTTTCAACTGTCGGTGAAAACGTTCAGCGATCCCATTAGCAGCAGGATGGTATGCAGTCGTCCTGATGTGTTCGCAACCCAACAGACGAGTCAAGTCGCGGAAAAGAGCTGACTGGAACTGCGAACCTCGGTCTGTAGTAACGAACAATGGGAACGCCAAAATTGGCAATCCAATGTTCGAGAAACGTTTTGGCGACTGTCTCGGACGAAATATCACTAAGGGGAACGGCAACAGGCCATCGTGTAAATCTGTCGACGTATGTGAACAGGAACGTTTTGTTGCATAATTGGGGTAGTCGGCCAACCAGGTCAACATGGACGTGAGAAAAACGTGCGTCTGGAGTGGGGAAATTTCCAGGGGGTGATGGTGTGGCGATGTACCTTGCTCCTCTGGCAATGAAGGCATGATTTAGTCCACCAGCGCACATCTTTGTTCATGTTGGGCCAGACATAACGGGCAGCAATTAGTTTGAGTGTGGCGCGAACACCAGTCTGGGACAAAAAAATGTGAATGGAGAAGAAATGGGTCGACAAAATAAAGGGGTGGGATTGGACGTGGAATGCCCACTGAAGTATCACCCACAAGAAATTCAAGGAACGAGACGTCGAAAACACATTCTACTAAATTGATGGAAATCCCGTATTCATCCAACCACTGCAGTACAACACGAACATGTGTTTTATTTTCTTCGGGGAAACGACTTGCTAACCGAATCATCGTCAAGGTAAACAAGACAAAATCTAGACCACGTACAACTTGATCCATAAAGTGCTGGAATAGTCTGAGCCGCATTTCGAAGGCCGAAGGGCATTCGAAGGAACGAGACGTCGAAAACACATTCTACTAAATTGATGGAAATCTTGTATTCATCCAACCACTGCAGTACAACACGAACATGTGTTTTATTTTCTTCGGGGAAACGACTTGCTAACCGAATCATCGTCAAGGTAAACCAAGACAAAATCTAGACCACGTACAACTTGATCCATAAAGTGCTGGAATGTCTGAGCCGCATTTCGAAGACCGAAGGGCATTCGAAGGAACTCGTACAAACCAAATGGAGTTGTGATCGCAGTCTTGGGAATGTCTTCTTCAGCGACGGGGATTTGGTAGTAAGCACGTACCAAGTCGATTTTAGAGAAAACACGCTTAGAATGTAGAAGTCAAATGAAAAGTCATGGATATGGGGAATGGGATAACGGTCGGGTATGGTAGCATTGTTGAGCGCTCGAAAATCGCCGCATTGTTTCCAGTCGCCTGGTGTTTTCTCAAGGGAACTAAATGCAAGGATGGGTGGATAATACCAAGTTCACGTTCAGGTTCAATTTGCATGGGATGAAGTGGCTGTCGCTAATTCAGCGTCCAGAATATCTGCATCGGAATGCCAGAGAACAGCACCCAGAGCTGCGACTGTCTCACATACGGAGGGATTTACGGATTTTTCGGGTTCCGTTTTTCGATTTGAACTCCCGTCTGGATTATCGAGTGATCTACGTGAGCGAGAGAAATCAGTGAGGGGAGAAAGAAAAAAGAATCATTGCGAACCCCGAATTATTTTTTGAATGCACGATATTTAGTTGGAGCTCTCTTCATACTATTAGTACAATGGACCTACACTATAATAGACAAGACAGACAGGTAGTGATACACGCACTTGAGGGGCATCAGATAACCCTCTAGTTACAACTCCAACTCCATCCTTTCTTGAATGGGATCACCAGAATAGCACATTCCCGTAGGTATGCTGCCACAGACGTATTTGGCCCGCATCTTCCCATAACAGTGCAGGGCATTCTATCAACTGAGGAGGCTTCCCTAAACAGCAGGTGACTCTATCAACCCGTTACCCTATAACGAAAATACGAAAAAAGAACTAGTCACATGCAACTCACATTGGTACAAGCGGACGTACATAGGCCTGATTCTATCTCTGATGCAAACCAAGATCCATCAATCATAGCCAATTTTAACTCTGCACCCCTTTTTCATTATCTCGACGGCACCTAGTTAGGGTTTTATCTTTCGATGCCATGCGCACCGTTTTTGTGGTTGGTTGATTATCGTTTTCAGGTCACGTTGGTTCGACCTCTCTGTCACACCGGTAGACAACCTGGGACTCAGGAGTGAGGTGGAGTGTAGCTGATGAGAAGAGAACTGTTTCAACCCACGACCCCTGTATAGACAGCGGCGTGGGAGTAAATGCATGTTGCTCTAGTTGCCACCCCTGGTATCACCGCTCCTGGTCTGCAGGCGACGATGTTTAAACGCTTTAGCAGCTTTGATCACTGATTTGAGCCCAGCAGTCAACACAACCATATGAAAACGCTGCAGCAACCAGAGACCGGAAGGGAGGGATGTGTGCATGGACATGAAAGGTTCACAGGTTGATAGGTTATCATTTTGGAAATGCATCAATACCAACGACCATAAAACAATGGGGTGATGCCATCAGATGAGCCTTCACTCTCAAACCGAGAAACCTATGCTCCCCACTCCATACATTACAATGGAAGGCTTGACCATATACGTCTGTGTTACATTACCTACGGCACGTGAGTATGCTTAAGTGGTCACTCTGTCATAGATATAATCTAAACCACTGACTGCGCGTCAGAAATGCTCCAACCATTTAGGGTCTGTTTTCGAAATGGAAAGTGCAAAACAAAAAGTAGCCCTCACACTGCCACATTCCTCTATGCTACCACTACCTGCCAAGTCTTGTCCGTTATGCTAAGGAAGATCTAGGAAAGATCTCCGGCCACACTTTATTCAACCGCATTTTGAAGATCACTGTATCGTTATGAACTACTTCACCTGGGAATTTGTTTCCACGAATTCATCTATCCGGTGACTGAAGAAGTTTGCTCGTAAGTCTAAACGAGCCCTGCTTTTCTTTAATCGGAGACTGTGACCTCTGGTGATGGCTTCTTGACCCACTTGTGCAAACAAGTCTGTGGTATTCACGCCACTTATGCCTTTCAGAATTTTGAAGGTCTCGATAAGATCACCTCCCACCCTCCTCTTTCTCACGGAGTACAATCTGAGCTTCTTTAGTCAGTCAGCCTTTAAATCCTATTGTCGGTCCAGATGCGAGTTCTTCTACTCACTCAGTACATTGAATATATTTACGTAGGTAAGGGTGATTACGCCTGCACGCAGTACTCCAGATGAGGCCGAACTATGGCTTTGTATAGCGGCAGAAATACTTCCGGTTGCCTGTTAGACAAAACTCTCTTAAGTCTAAACAGCTCACTGCGGGCTCTGTGTGCAGCCGCTGCGCATTGAGCTGAGGGCTTGAAGTCGTTTTCGATCAACACTCCCAGGTTTCGGGTCCTCTTCTACGCGTTCGATGATGAATGGACCCTAGGGACCGGGCACGTCAGAAGGTTCAGAGCTTCCAGTTAAAATTTGGCATTTGGCGATATTTATTAGAAGGTTCCACCCAAGAGACCACCCTGTCATTGCCCCGAGATCCTGCGTTAAGGAAGTTCGGATTATTGACCCTGCTATATTAACCTCAACTGCGAGTACGAAGCACGGAGCACTAAACCCATTCACTAGATCACTAACGAACATTAGGAACAGTAGAGGACCCAAAACGGATCCTTGAGGGACACCACTGTGGGCTGTGCCTACCTCAGAGAATCCGCTTCCAAGCCTTCACCTTTAAAAACCCTGTTACGCAAGAAAATTATCTATCCCAATCAACCACTTGGCTGGACATATCCACCCACTTCATTTTTGAATGAGATAACTTTGATTTACTTAATTAAAAACCTTGATGAAATTTTAGTATCATTCCTCGACGTTCCTGCCTTCGTTCAATCGTCTCGTGACCCCATCCATGAAATATAAAAGGTTGGATAGACAAGACTTTTCTTTCTGGAAACCGTGTCGTGCAGTGCTAAGAAGGCTGTTTTTAACAACGATACGTCGAAACCTTGTCCAATTAGCCGTTCCAGGCATTTTCCAACTATACTTGTCAGGCTCACTGGTCTGTAATTGTTTTGTTTGTCTCGCGAGCCTTCCTTGTGAATAGCGACCACAATGGCTACGCACCACCCGTCTGGGATGCTTCCCGCTCTCACGGACGTCGTAAATAACTGTCATAGTGGACGCTGAAGAACTCTCGCTGTACGCACTGTTCGTCTCCATCGTATGACCAAATTTTGTTTCAGCGGTTCTTCAGCTTTTCGGGAGGAAGACGTCTGGGGCGAGCGGTCACTGGTTGTCCTTTGGTCACAATGGTATGTGTCACGTCGTGTTTCAAAGAATGCGGGTGATACGACGGATTTGTGAGCTGCGGGTATTGCCGGATCAGCTGAGAATATTTTGAGGACTTGGGTACCGCCATATGGATTCCGATGGAATTCATGTTGGTCAATTTGCCCCTAGTACTCAAGGAAGTCAAGCTGTCCAAAAGCGTGTGATGTTGAATATCAACCAGGAGACCAAAGTGAGATAGGAAATCAGCACCCAGAATTGCGGTCTGAACGTCTGCCACCAGAAAAATCCAGCGAAACTGACGTCGTAGTCCCAAGGTCAAGAGTGAGCAAACGTCGACCGTACGTTTGTATCGGTGTTCCATTAGCGGCTTGTAAAGAGAAAATAGGCTGACAACGCTGACGATCGCCTGCGCGCATGGAATTACGCTTACCTCAGCACCGGTGTCAACTAGGAAATTGTAGCCTGTGGATTTGTCAGAGGATGTAGAGAAAACGACATCACTGGTCGGTCACTGGGTTCCTCTGGGCTTTCAGTAAGGCGGTTGATGTGCAAGGCTGAGTGCACTTCTTTGCTCGGTGACCGAACGTACGGTGATACCAACAATGACCATGACCGTCGTGTGCTAGTGCCGTCGGACGTCGAGAGGGTGTTTTAGATCGACTGCGTGGTCTGTGCGATCGAGAGTGCAGGCTGCAAACCAGTGACTTGGACCTGTTTGGTCAAATACTCTCCTTAATGAAGCAAGCTCTAATTGGGCCGACTGGTAGCTGTATTCACCAGCTAGGGGTTACGTTGAACATCCAACATTCTGTCCCCTGCTTCCGCGGGTTTCTCTATAGGTACAGCACTGCTAACCGTAGCCAAAATCTCACCAGTTATTGCTGATAGATTTTTCATCCATAACTGTCGAAAAATGGTGTCATCCATCTTCCTGCCTCCAAGAAGTTGCTTCATATGCCTTAGAAGTTGGGATGGCTTGCGGTCACCTAGCTCCATTTCAGAAAATAGTTGATCTAGCTTCCGCTGTTCAGAAACACCTACCCTGTTAATTAACGCGTCTTTCAGCTTATCGTACGGTTGGTCTTCAGGCATGTTATCGATAAGATCCGAGACCTCTTCCGCAATCTCGGTAGGGATGGACTGAACTATGTAGGAGTACATCATGGTTTGCGACTTAATGTGCCTCGTCCGAAAGAGAGATTCGTCTTATCCAAACCAGAGAGGGAGGTTATGGACTCCTAATTCAGACAGTTTGATGTAAACGGATGCGGTCAGCTGCTCGGTTGGATAATCGCTGTCGGACTTGGTAACTGGGAGCACTCTAACACGCAAAATTATTGGGGTAGAGAACAAGTTGACGCTCGTGGTGAATGAACAGAGCACCGGGAAAAGGGTTTAATACAACGTGGAGGTACTACACGTTCGTTGACTTATGACGATGGAAAAAGTTGAGGAAACGTTGACTGAACGAATGAAACAGAATAGTTGCGAGGTTCCAGCAAGTTACAGTAATCAAAGGATTTGACTCACAGGAGGTGTTCACAGGTGTTCAAGATGACCACCACAATATTCCAAATTACCAGTATCCGAAAGTGGGGATATTACGGAGTTACCGTGGACTGCTGAAGCGCGATCAGAGCTGCGACGATGTTCGTAATACGACGGAGCTAAAAATTGGGTGAAAGATCCGTGTAGTATCGTCAAATGACTGCGCAACGGAGAGCAGAGCAGACCAGTGTGCACATCAAAAATGTTTCGCAAAAGTAGAGCATCGTTTGTACACCAAAATAAGAAAAACCTCACGATAGCAACTTTTAATGTTGCTGCCTTTGGTTTCCTCTCATTTTTCTGCTCCTGTCTAAAGTCACTATACTCAAGAAAGAAAAGAATCGGCGTGCGAATGGAACTGGTCCCGAACAACCCCGTTTAGGCTGTGGACGTGGTAGCACATCAGATAGCTGTAAAAGGCATAAAAGTCAAAACGAACAGTTCACCATTTTTCATTTACGTGTCCAAATACCCAGAAACTCAGAATATGGGTGGACAAGTGGTTAACAACAATTTTTCGACCTTTTTTTTCAGTATATCGCCCAGTCCACATATACCGTAACTCAGAAAAGCAAGTGTTAGTAGGTGGACAAAAAAGATGAGTACGAATATGAGTATGTTACATTGAAAAATGTCATTTCCAAAAATAAGAAATTTTAACATGTTCCGCAGTGCGCAAGGGCTTGCGAAGCTCCCTACTAAGAGGATTATGCCCGCAGGTTGAGAGGGTAGGGTCGCGAGGGTATCGACAACCGCGGAAGTTCCGGGGACGGAACGCATTTTGCTGCAACCGGTGTTCCAAGGGAGGAACGCCGCTTTTCATTGAAGGTATGAATGGTGATTACTCCATAAATGCTGGTTTCAGCCGGTCGACAGAAACTACCTCGCGTTTGCCGTTGCGGCTAATGGTGAAGGTTTTCATGTCTCTTGCGAGGACACGATAGGGGCCGGTGTATGGGGCTGCAGTGATCGACGAAGGTCATCCGTACGAAGAAAGTTGTGTGTACACGAGGACAGCTTAGCGTGCACATGCACAGACTGCATCGGGCGTAGCCTTCAAAGGTGGTGCGCCAAACAAGCTGTGTAGCTTCCATAATCAGAATGCATTAGAGGTACGGGTTGAATTGTGAGAGAACACTTTCGATGAAAGTGCTGGATACCAGGGCCAGTGGCCTGTGCAGAAACTATGACTGACAAATCAATGTCATTGTCAGTAGGTGCACTGAGAACATGAACTCGTGGAAAAGCTTCCGCACCGGTATTTTAGGTACCTGAGCCGTGCCATATATCAATTGTGAACTGAGAGATATATTCCAGCCACCCAACGTCCCTTCGGGCAATACCTGTCAGACAAAGTGTTTAAGGAATAGATTGGTGGTTCATGATCAGCGTAAACCGTAATGGTCAAGCATTCCACCGAATGACGGAAGTGGCGGATGCCTAACTAGATGGCTAATGACTCTACCGAAGTGCTGTAGCCCAATTTTGTGGGTTGTAAACGTTCGGAGAAGTAAGCTGGAGGCTGCCATTACTTATCAACGAGCTGCTGCGACACAGCATCAACAGCTGTGTCAGAAGCGTCGGTTACAATTGACAATGGTGCGTTCGGATCAGGATGAGCAAGGAGAGCTAAGTCGGCGACCGCATCCTTGAGCTCAACGAACGCAGTGCGCGCAGCCTCGGTGAACTGGAATTTGCGTTCACCTCCACGGAGGAGATCGGTCATTGGTTGCATTATATGCGCACAATGAGGTATGAAACGTCGGTAGTAGTTGACCAGACCACTAAAACGACGAAGTTGCTTGAAGGAATTTGGCTCGGGGTATTCACGGATGGCTTTCACCTTATCCGTGAGTGCAGCGATTCCATTTTCTGAGATCTTGTGACCCAGAAACTCTATTGTGGCCTTACCTAGTTCGCACTTAGTGGAATTAACTGTGACACCATATTGTATCAAGCGTTCCAGTAGAGTGCGGGGATGCGCAAGGTTTTCCTGTGAAGAACTAGCAAAACAAAATATCATCTAACTAAGAATAGACGAAGTACAAACGGGGTGTCATTTCATGAATGAAGCGCTGAAAGTTCGGGCTGCGCTGCTCAAATCAAACGTAATTCGATGACATTTGAAAAAGTCAAAAGGAGTGGTAACCGCGGATTTCGATACACCTTCTTTGGCTACCGATACCTGGTGACAAGCCCTTAACATATCTGTCTTGCTGAATATGACTTTTTCATATAACCAAGTAGTGAAATCGGGATTGGATACTTATCATGGACGGTTGCTTTGTTGAGCTCGCGGTAATCATCGCATGGACGCCAGTCACCTGAATTTTTGTAGATCAACTGAAACATTGACGAACATATACTCTTGGAAGGGCGTATCATCTTGCGGTTCGAGCACGTGTTCGAAGCCTGCTTGTTGGGAGCCAATCGGCGATGCCGCGCTCAGGCGGGAGTCCCTTAGTATGGATGTGGTGTGACACTGTAAGGTTTTGCATATATATGCCTACTTTAGGCACAAAATTTTTCACTGCATGCAAAAGTAAATCACTTCGACGCATTAAGATTTCCATGTTATAATCTTGGACGTGACGGCAAAAACGTGAATGGTCCAACACTAGAGGACACACTGTTGGGATATCGTTCGATGAGCGAACGAGCTGTGGGAACTCAGTGAAGAGATCCACAAATTGCCTAGGGGCGGCGGGATGGGCATATATGGGTGTTATGGCCGCAACTGTTGCGTGCATATCGGGTAAGCTTTGTCTAGTGTTTTGACTGATTAACAAACGGCGTCTCGTATGGACCAGAAGGTCAAAATCGCGAAAGGTACTGTGGCAATTGCAAACTCCCAGTGGAATGTTCGTCTAAAGCTCAAATTGTGGGTCAGTAAACACTGACCCTGTTTGTGATAGTGGCACCTGCAGCATGGAGCCGTGGGTTGCAGAGTTCGATACCTCATCTTTTGCAGGCAAAAGCACGCAACCCTACGATCCGGTTTCAACCACGAGGGTGTGTTTGGCTTCTACATCTCGTGCAAAGTTGGGGTGATAATGTGAGTCAACGCATTGTTTACCGTTAAAGTTCGGCTGCTGATTTTGCATCACCTTGACGATGTATATGTGTATTGTTTGATGCGCAGCTTGGCTCGTGCTACCTAGAACAGTCAGTTTTTGACCGCGGTATGTGTCGCCTGAGTGATATATAAGGTCCACAACCTGAGGAACGGTTCGAAGAAATTGATTTTGAATTATGTTGCGAAGCGGCGATTTCTGCTCCAAGAGCCTCATTGTCTATTGAACCGCGTTGTTGGAACCGCGTGTGCCCATTGTAAGATGTCGACTAGAGTATGGTACATTCAAACAACGCAGCTCCACTTCTTGACTAGCGATTTTTGTCGTCATGGCAAACGTTTGCGAACGACCAACGGAAATTATTGGTTGCGTTTCTTCTGGCGGTTTTTTAAGCCGGGCTCCTCGAAAGATGACTTTCCTATATGTGTCAGTTGTCGATGAGTCGTTGCATTTCTGATAGCAGCGGTGTGGGACGGCTGTCGTCTCACTTTAGTTCGTGGAAAAGCTGTTATACTTGGGTGGTGTCGGAGGATGTCACTCGATTAATTACCGCCTATTTTAGGGTTTTCTACTTATGTTCCACAGGTCGGTTTACCAGAACATAGCAAAGTTGTATGGTGACTTTTTTCTGAAGCCTTTCTAACAATTGACAGAATCTCGTTTGGTCGTATGAAATTCCGTTTTTGATTCATTTCCAAAAACAGAAGAAACATTAAAGCATTAGTCCCGATATGGGTGGGCTGTCAACGTGCTTAGATGTAATTTACGACATTTCGTAGTGGTCACGCGTTTATGAGCTTCCATAACTATTAATTAAATGGAAATAAGAGAATATATGAATGAATATATCTTGAACGTGTACACGGAACAGAGAAAAACAACTGATCACGCACGCCTCAGGGAAAATAACAGATATGCAAATTTACAAAGGAACGGACTCACCAAGCTGCAAATGACGATTGTAGTGGAAACCCTGAAAATAACGAGGCTCACTAATAGTTGGAACCTGTCCAACAGAATAATACCCAGTCAGTACCCACTATCGAAAACCAATCGACAGTATAAAAAACCAATGGCTCGGCGCATTGATCCGTGTATCAGTATAAGCCCTGGAGAATAGAGTGTACAGAGAAACACGTCAAGCTAGTGAGGCACGGAGCGAGTTGTGTTCCAGCCCCGGGACGGATATTATGAAATGGGTAGCTTGACTAAAACAAAAGTTGGTCAAAATAAAATCAGCAAAAATGTACGATACAGTACCACTATCAAAAATATTTTACGTAGTCCCTACATGTAACACAGATTCTCAGTGGCACGATTTCAGTTGCTACAGTACAAATATCATATCATGGATACCCACGATTCTGACGATTGTGGTCTAGGTTCTCGACAGCTGCAGACGTCACTGACAGTTATCAGTAAGTTATCCAATATTTCGCCTGCGGCTCATCAATGTGGCCCTTTGTTGACGACACTTCAGCTCCGGGCGACTGTAATACCGCTGAAAGGTTTACAGTTCAACCTATTTGTGCTTCCTTCTTGGACCACCAGTTACAAGCCTCCGTGCTGAGGAGGTGTGCGATGGTGTAACGTTCATCTTGATTACAATAGATTCAATGCCTGAATGGGATGCTAAATGTTTCGTCCGATGGTAACTTCGTTCAACTTTTCTAAGTTCTAGACCAAAACCATGGCAACGTAGCGTTCATTGGAATTTACTTTGATATTCAGTGTGAAATGTGATGAGAACGCAGTGGCCCCGGGATTACCAAATTATTTACATCGCCGAAGCCACGCAAAATTGAGCGTTCTTGCGGAACAGCAGCATGTATTCCAATATAAAAATTCCGATGGAAGCATTTTCAGAACATAAAATCAATTATGAAGGCCAACGTGATGCTTTCATCGGATAAAAGCCAAATCAGTTTTTCTCATCAAAAGTGCAAATATTGACAATTTTCAGATGTAGCTAACTTATCCCCATGCAACACAAATATTATGCATGATAACATGTATATTTCTCCCGAAATATACATTTTGATATTTCACGGACACTTCGAAAAATCTTTCTTCGCCTCCAAATGACCGTTTCTAACCAGTTTCGACCTTCGACACACCACACCGGCAAATTACACGATTGCCGACATAGAGCACTGATATACATGACATTCTTAGCTCATTCTCGGAAGGGCAAAGCAACTGCGCATTGTTTCAAAATGTGAATACTGATGGAGACAACAGTGTAACAAATAGAACGTTGGTTACCCATCATCATTATACGTAGACGTTATGGGTGACCCTTGCACCACGGTCACTAGAATCCGTGAGGAAATTCATGGACTACACCTGAATACAAATCCACCGATATCTCAATTATATGCTTCTCTCTGACGACAATCCACGGATTATCTTATCAAACTTGCCATGGGTACGACAGAAGATCTCCAGTTGATCAGTGCGAAGCTTGTGGACTCCGCCTTAATGAACACCCCGGTAAGCTATCATCTCGTTTGTTACTTGTCTACAGACGAGCCATTTGAAAAGTATCCGAGGGAGTTCGCTTGAGTCTTGCTCATGGTCGATGAGTTACCAAACAATATTTGCTGAAGGATTTCAATAAAAATTCTCTTTTGCATCAATTTTTCTAGCCAAGATCATTCTCAGTAAGCGAGTCACTGGCGCATTACCTATTTTACTCAAGGTGTCATCCAACACCAGTATCCCGATTCAACACACGCCTTTTGGGAAGAAATTGCAGCGTCGGATATAAAAAATACGTGGGAGGTGTGAAGGACGACAGAGGAAAGCAGCCACTTCAAATGCCAATAAACCTGAAAAGAGTGAGTGCCAAGTTTCAGCCGTCTAGGTTTTCAACATTTGAAACCGTTTGTCTAAATATAACGTTATATGGTCATCTCAATTTACTAGTGTGTGCTAGCCTGAGATACTTAGGTGTCACTCAGGTTTCTCATAGGACGGTCGTAAGAGTTTGACCACCGAAAGTTTATTTATTAGTCCCCATGTGCGGCGAACCTTTGTTGAAACGTAACTAGTCGACAGAAAGCAGGGAAACCAATTAAACTCTTATAAGTAATTCCAGGGTGGCTTTTCCGCTGAGTGTCCTATGAGTGACCTGAGGGTGCACAGTCATGGCTTCCGTAGGACAATCAGTAGGAGGTCAAAGGACACTCAGGGTACAGTCAGGTGCTGCTGGTTGGGTTGGAACACAACCCGCTCTATGCACAATTAGCCTGACATGTTTTCTGTTAACGTTATATTTTCCATGGAATCAATGCGATTAAACTTAGTTCCCATCACTGCGCAGGCCTCGATAAATAGAACAGGGCTAAATATTATTTCGTTGAACTCCTCTGGCTATTGGTAAGTCCGGAAGATTCAAAATTTCCGCTACGGTTGTCGTTCACTTGCTGTGAATTATCAGTGGCTGGTAGGTTCCGCGATTCAAAGGCAATCAGTCGAAACATCCCTGAAGATTCCGTCATATTCGCGCATTTAAAAATCGCTACTTGTTGTGACATATATGATCATGAGCTTTTGGAAGTTTGTTTTAACCAACCGGTAGACGGTTTATCCTCAAGTTGGCGCCAAATTCAAAAATGCCAATGCACGGGTTGATCGCTGGAGCTGCTTTTGATGTCTTCCTAAAATCTAGCCGTCTTATATTGGTAAACGGTAACGTATTATGAAAAAGTTTGACGACTGATATGTGTCGATTACACTTCTGAAGTGGATAAAAGGGACAACATTTCCGCCATAAATTGATTATGTGAGGCGCTGTCGCTGTCATGGAGGGACTTGACCATTCATCATTTTCTTGCGCTGTACAAAATTTAACCGGAACTGCAACTGTCAATCTTCCAGTCACACCACTGTAGAAACAGTACGTAACAAGCATCGGCCTTCATCAAGTCCTGCTTTTGGAACTTAATTTAGATTTGAGCGGTGCACGACACGAATCCTGAGTCCAACCAGCAAGGCAGAATTACCCAGAGATTCTGCCCCTGCAACAATGTTACGTATATTCAAAAGTTTGAATTTTGACGCCAAAGCAGTAAACGGTAAGATTACTGTGTATCGCTCAATAAGGCCTTGTAACTATCCCGAAGGGCATCAACACAAAGGTAAGACCGGTTATATACCAAGCCTTTGGAATTTGACAGAAAACTCACTACGTTATTTTGAATAACGTGTGTGAGGACAGTCTAGGTCTTTTATGATACTCAGTGACGAAAAACGTTTCAGGCGAGCGCATGTGTGCTTTTGATTTACCTTGGATCTCCGGAAGGTTTGTGGTCCAACTCATGGTTTTTGACCAGCCTTCTACCACCAAGGCAGTCACAGAAGTACTCCCATCTTTATCAAGAGAACTAAGCCCCAACGACTATGGGCCCAGGTCAGTCATAATAACTGGGGACATCAGAGCAACCTGTCAGCGGATTTTTGAGATCAAGCCAGGTAGAAAGCACATAGTCCATTTTTCATGCAGGAATAACTTGCGTATCCTTCGTGTGAAGGAAACCACTACATGCCGTGATATATGTAAAGCCTGGTACCATCCTAAGTGCACCAAACTGTGTAAACGGACCTATGTACTGTATACGACTTACGGTTTTATAGTGGTTCTGCCTAAAATGCAGCCAGCGTACACTTCTTATCGAAACCAGATTCAAAGGCGTGGTATAGTGCGGTTCACGGGAAACGGTTGGTTTAAAACGGATTACAGTTAAAATTGCATTAGGACAGTGTGGGAATACTGTCCTGGAAGAACAGCCGAGGTCTGAACTAGAAGGCCGGTCGTTCATAGTAACTGTATTGATGGATGTCTGGTATCAACCTCGCTTTGAACCCACAGAGGAAATGTGTTTTTGTCGGAAGTAACCTGTGGCTAGAGGAACGGTAAGGAAAATAATCGAAATGGAAGACCAAGTGGAATACCAGACAGATCTAAGAGACACTCTTACTGATCCACATGGGAAATTTGCTGAGCAGGCTGAAGCACTTTTAGCAGAGCAAGTCGACAGAAATGTTGTGACAACAATGCTTTACCGATTGGAGATGAACAGTGATCTTGCCCTGTGACGGAATAGGAGTGTAATGATTCGGGAAATGTACCGTAGCCTGTCCTCGAAAAACAGACCACAGAGACAGAGCGTGTGATGCACTATCATCTGGTGAAGTTGTTTGAGACGGTTGACATTCCAAGGTGTGTGGCCCACAGTGGGGTTTGAGCCTCAAAAGGTGGCAAGGTGCCTTAACTCCAGGACAGTGCTGGTAGAATTTGGGAACACTCGAGATAGGAATAGATTTCTAGCTGTCGCTGAAACCGTTCGGCACAATACTCCAGAAAAGGGTTTAGTAAATCTGGATGATTATGCCACCCAGCTCAGCAGCCGGAGGCCAACGGTCCACGTTCGGCCAAAGACCAACTTCATTACAACATTTAGAATAGAGGATAGTCGAGCGTCGCCGAGTTAGTCGGACTTACATGAGGAATGCAAAACAACTACAGAAAAGATTAACGATATGGTGTCATATATTTATTGTTAATCTCGGACGTCTAGTGGTTGTTCGAGCAACGCTTAGTCTACTCGCAACGTCTGTCGATAGGCTGGATCTAGAATAGTCGCGTCTGTAAGCAACGAGCGTCTATAAATTCTGAGCCCGCTGAGCAACCGATTCGGATCCAAAGGGGAAGACGGTCGTATTGATGAGTTTCTTATTGATGAGGTGCTAAAGTACAATAGGACTATTATAAGCTAAATGGGGGATGTGACAACAAACCTTGTTATCGAATCCACCAAATATAGAAGTTCCGAGGATAACGGTTCACGTGAATATGATCAAGTGCAGCAGCCGCGTGATGGTGGAGCGAACAAGCATAATTGAAACCAGGGTACATATGAACAAATATCCAGCAATGGAAAGGTGAGGAGAAAAACTACGCCAGAACGGGTTCCCACAATTAATTAACATTAAGATTTAGTATTACATTGAGATTCCCGTTCGTGACAGGAAAGGATTTGTTGTGCGCATTATTTGACTGGCCGCGTCGGACTTTGCGAGAAAGGCTGGCAGTTGACAAGAAGATGATTTCGAATGTAAGGTGAAGGAAGATGAAAAGAAGGAATAAATACCGACAGGTAACGTGGTCCCCGACTTTCCATGAAATGCATAACAATCGTCGAATGCTCAATGCAAGCAGCTGTTTTAACTTTTATAGCGATGTGCTTCAAGTCTCTGGACTTGTGTCATTCGGGACAAGTATTTTCTCACCTGCTCAGACTAAATCAACAGAGAAGGCCTTATTAATGTGAAAAATGACACTAAACCCGGAAAACCGGTTATTGTTCGCGCCTAGAGCGCGGTCTTGTCTTCCTGAATAGTCCTGAAGCGGATGCACCTGGCGATAGGGCGGAGGGTTTGTGTGTGACACATGAGAATGTATTCAGTGTCGGAAACTAGTGAGGTGAGCTAAGGACTACCACACTGAAATACGCCGTCACAGCGGTTACCGAGGTATAAATTAGATCTGGAGTGAGGATCGCGAGACTTGGTTCACCGGAATATGGTTGCTGTCACGCAGACAGACAACGCGGTGGAGTAAGAGGTGCCCTTCTTTTGGCAGCTCGAAAGTATGGATAATGGAGCAGTAGTTAACTGGTTTCACTCAATCTGAAGGTAGCCAGTTACTTTTTAGAACACTAGGGATTTTTGACATTATTGCGGCAACAGAACCGTTGGATGCACAAATGGTCACACTCTTCGAAGAGCAGACTACCACAGCCAGTAAACTCTTTCATAAGCGATTGCAATGCGTCACATTTTGCCTGCATTGGTGAGAGTGCATCGACAGGATCCGCTGGATTGACCTGACTCAAAATGATTCATTCCAAAGCATTCGTGCAACATGCCAATCGGCGCATGTGCTAGAGGTCAGGCCAGTCCTTGGTTGTACAAGACCTAGTGATCGCTAAAAGTCAGGGTGATGTTCATGACCCGGGGATTAATATGTCCGTGGATAACGGCGACCAAGAGCTCATTAAGTTTGCCTTCGCAGCAGGGACTTCTCCAACCACGGGATAAGTAATGTTGTAATCATAGAAAGATGACAGTTGGCAACCCAGCGGAGAAAGCATACCACCTGTCACGGACATGGCGATGAAAATTCGAAATTGGATAATAGCCGAGAGAGAAGTGTAGCGGGTGTAACAAGTCTGACTAATGAATTTACCCCACCAATGAGTGTCAATCGCTTGGCACTCGATGATGATAGAAAAAGAAGGTCGATGAGGCTCAGAAAATTGAAAATGGAGCCTGAAAGCGATGTAGGCTTACCGGAGGGCACCGAAGGTTCCTGGAATATGAACGGGTTAGGTGTACAGCTAGGCAGGCACAAGTAACAACCCACACGGTTTATGAAAGGAATTTGGATGAGCGGGTGAAATTCGATACTAGGGCGTAGTACAGTTACGTGCAAGTTGAGGCATCTGTATGGATGGCCGTGGGGTTTGTCAGGAATAATCTAGGGAAATATCCGACGACAATCGCGGGGGAGATTGAAAAACTTCCTCGGTCTCTGCCAGCAACCAGGACGAATTACCTACGACTGAAATGGGAACTGACCTCCTGATGGTACCGAAAATACCCACTTCGACCTGCGAAGTTGGAAAGTGATCACAAAAGTTGGACAGAAATAAAACGGTTGGACCGGATGAAATTCATCATGCTACCTTGTAGCCATTGACTGAGGTCTTGGCATACCAGTTCGCCAGATTATTTGCCTCACCCATGAATCAGGCGGGGCTGTCAGGGAATTAAAAGCCTATTACACTCACCTGAATCCACAAAATGGTCGGCAGAATGGAGTTATTCAATTATCAGCCCGTAGGCCTTAGAACAGCATTTTTAAAAGCCATAAAGGGGATTGTTAGGGACAGGGTAGCGCAGCATATTAACAGACACTGAGTTTTAACCGCAACGCAACATGGCCTTAACAGGCGAGAATCTCGCCGGCAAATCGGTTGTCTTCCTCAGACGAAATAACGAGATCGATGAACCAGTTGAAGTATGTTGCTTGGATATTGAGAGTACTTTTGAATCTGGTGAACATCACTTACGTCTCGTTGAACCTGAATCTCATTACGGAGCACATGTTGTGACTAAACGAATTGAGGCCTAACTCTGTGACGGGCACCTTTTTGCGCGAATGGAGGTAGACAAATCGGGTATGACGTTCGCCAGGAATGGGGTTCTGGGGCTAATGCTTTTTCTGGTGTACACGGAAGACTTTGCTAGCAGATTTAGCGGATGATGTGAAAATATTTGGTTGCTCTACCGAGACAACAAGATTTGGATGAACTGTACGAACGGACTAATGCTTGATAACTGTCCTTAAACGTTGCTAAGCGTAGACAGCTATAGAAAGTTGGCGTCCAAGTAGCATCTAGAAGCATAGTTGGAGATAACAACAGCGTTGATATACAAGCAGCGACTGAAATTAGAGTCTTGCGCATCTAAGCGACTGCGAACTTTCAAATTGCAACCCAATGCGCTGCTGCCGCTCGAGAAGGGAACTGAGCATTTTGTTAGTTGGGGGGAGCGGTTGAATCGTGAGAACCAGAATTAGTGAT
This sequence comes from Paragonimus kellicotti, assembly GCA_014220965.1. NCBI lineage: Eukaryota > Metazoa > Platyhelminthes > Trematoda > Plagiorchiida > Troglotrematidae > Paragonimus > Paragonimus kellicotti. The sequence continues at coordinate 92,683 of LOND01000994.1, forward strand.
CCCTCTGTATAAGACGTACGTTGGGCTACACCTAGAATACTGCGTATAGGTGAATGGCCTTCATCCTACAAAAGATGAACAGACAATTAGATTAGTTGAACAAAGATTCACAAAGATCGTTCAGGAGCCCGAAGGAATTGACTTTTTGGCAGATTAGAACAATCTTTTCTCAATCGGACAGTGGTGCAGCGGGGACGATCCGACTGAAAATTATGGGCTCTTGACGAGCTTTTCGAACGCAAGGGAACCATCTGTTGTCTCTCAGTAGAAATTTGGCACTCCGAAGACACGAGAAGGAGTTTGCTGAATATCTGTCTAGAAAGAATATTTTATCGCAGTTTTTTCGTTGCCAGTGTTAAAATTCTTGACAAAACTACTACTCGCCGTAGTGAGGGCTACCGCAATGAATGACTGTGGGTACCGTTTTATCGAGCATTCGTTGTTGGGACTTTTCTGAGTCACCAGGGCGTAAGGTTCTATTTTTCTGTTTCACTTTCAACTAGCATTGGTGCACTGCCTGCCTGCGTGTGATAACCAACCAGTATCTTTATCCCAACTGCTTGTTTTAGTTTTTCCTACTGTTCTGTTTATATTTCCTGACCAATCATACACTCCACTGCATTCATGTGTCTGCCTTAGATTATCTATTTTTTCTCTTTCTATCTTTCTTGTTCTGAGAGCAGGCTAGGTTCTGATAGTTATGAGTCTGTAGAGGGTTCATGGTGAGACGAGCGACGGCGATGTAGCGGCCTAACTAATCAGAGGATAAAGATGATCAAAATGTAATGATGTCAAAAACGTAGTCACGGTAACGGATAGGCTCAACAGGTAAGTGTACAAACAAAACAGAAGACGTATCGGTAAAATAGGAACGACTCACTGATAAGTCGAGGTCTGCTGGGTTGAATAGACCACCACAAGAGAGAAAGACAGCGCCAGAGATGAGGTCCGGAACACGACCGACGGATAATTTCACGAGGCGTGGGATGATGAGCGTTGAGCGTCGACGGATCAGCCAAACGCGGAGCTAAAATATTTCACCGTGCAACTACTTTACCAGCTCAAAAATCCGCACAAATAAAGAAGACAGAGACGATGCGCGGTAACTCCCGTTTATTCGTGTTGACGATTAAATTCAAAAGTGAAGTTGATGGTTTCAAACAAGTGTACAGATGAAGTTAACAAAACGGCGCATACGAAAACGTACAAAAATGAACTATGCGGTATGGTTGTGAATTGTGGACACTGGCAGTGAACCTGCATTCATCTGATGAGCGTATCATAATTGCCAACAGCTTTCTGAACACACGTCACGCCGTTTGTCGTATTCTCATAAACAAACTGAAGGCAGGCAATAGTCTTTTCTAATTGTTGCGTCACGATAGAATATGTAGAGCTCACAAATGCCAAAAAATGGACACAATTGGCATTCGTCGCATGTCCCGTTAACTGAACTATACTTATACTTGATTTTATTGGTTTATTCCGGTGAATGTCGATATCATGTTTTACTCCGTTTCAGACAATGGATTATTCACAGGGTTTCACAGAGCTATTCGAGGGATGGAGGCTTTTCGGACGTCAGCGAACTTAGTTGTTAAGAAAACTTGAAGGATTACAGTGCTTTGTACGTACATGGTTTGAGCAAAACGTCCAGCAGAAGGCGCTTCAGGTAGGATAATATGACATTGTGTACCACCGAGGTAACGTCACATATGAAGTACCGGTGCATCAAATACATGCAACATAAGGGCGAAAACCGCGGGTTACAATGTGTTTCGTGACCTGAGTTCACATACTTCCAACCGCATGGTTATTGTGACACAGGCTGCCAGTCAGGCTTCTATATCGTTAAAAGGAAAACTAGCCCGGTTATTAGCTTTTCACTTTGGAGCACATCCACGACGTAGGCACTTTGTCTGATTCGCACCCTACTAGTCGTCGGCCCGCTGTGAGGGGCAAAAGTGACTGCTGACTTTGTTAAGGTTAGTTGCATTATTATTGAAATTGCTGCGCTTTGTTTGATTAGTAGTGAAAGATGGTCGTATGGTTTGCTACGTGAAAATAAACTGCGTCAGTCCATTTTATTTTTATACTAGCTACTGTAACTTTTCCCCTCACTCTTATTCAGTCTGAGTCCTGTAACATTATGAGTGTTAGAATAAACTATTTTCCCCCCCACTTTTTCTTCAGCAGCTTGTAATTTTTATCATCTCTCGATGCGTAAACGGTCGATTTGCCCCTACCCAATTAATGACCGTCTGTTCGAGCCAGCCCAATTCCGTTTTATCGTTTACCATTACTGAGCGGCGGTTAGTTGTCAAAATTGTTGTACGGGCACATTCGCTGTTCCATTTATGAGAAGCTTCCACATTCAAAGTGAGTGATTTATGTTTCTTGTACACTGATCCAAGTTGAATGGTTTTAGCCGCAGTTTTCGCAAGCGTCGTTTGATATTGAGAAAGGCATTTATTGGATCAACAGACTACGCGTGACTCCTTTTAAACTTGAATCGTTAGCAAACGATTCCATAACGACTCTAGGTATTTATTCCAGTGCAACACCCTAGCTGCCAAACTGAAGCAGCATGCTGCGGATATTCGACATAACGACCATAAATAACTGCAACATCTTTCATCGATTGAAAAATTCCTATAATAAGTAAGTGGGTTTGTGTTGGCGATGATGCATGGACTCTGCCTCAAATACTCAGCATATAAAGAACCGGCATAACACACGTTATGCAGGACGACATCCATAGATACACATACATAGGGTTAGCACGGTAACATCAAATAAACCTATTCAGACGCTCTCTTGATGCAGCCATTGTCGATGTTACACGTGGACCAAACCAACTCAAGAGAGTCTTGTAACATTCCGCTCTTCTGGGGGTAGTTTAAAGTTACAACAGTTTGTCCTCGCGGACGGGATGGATAATAGATGATCCATGATGTGTTCCTATGCGCGCAATGACAATATGCTTCTGTGCGTCGTTCACCTGAAACACCTCGTGAGATAATGCAGGATCAGATTTCTGTGAGGAACTTCGTGATGGACAAGGCGGCGTCCCAAACTCGAGCAGTATGAGTCGTCTTTGGGTGAGACATTGTGTTATCTCCATGTTTCACACGTTGTGAGAAAGAACGTAGGTCGGTAAAACTTAACATATGATCAACATCCAGACAAATTTATTTCGAAGTCAGTATGTGATTCACCGTATGGCTACTTCTGGTAACTTAGAAGAGTAAGTGAACACTATTGTACATTTATGCTTAAGATTCAACTGAAATGTCAAAACAATTTGACGAGCAGACCAAAGGTTTATTGCTCAGTTGATGTGCGATCAGTGCATTTAACCATTGGTTGTGCCACTGTGACTATAAAGCGAACCAAATCCGAATTTTAATTCTGCACAAGAAAGCTTTCCGTTGCTATCCTTTAAGTTGATGCAAATTTCTGACTACATTTCAAACTGTGATCTCAGAGCATGAATCACACGTCTGGAACGCAATAACTGACCATTCGGGTCCCGTCGTCCACATGGTCTGGTTGAGGCCAGCTGAACTGTTCTTCGAAATGTTCAGCCCACCTGTCAAGTCGACGCGATTGATTGGTGATAAGTGAACCATCTTTTTCACATATGGTCTCACTTACACCGACTCGACGACCAGTTTGCACTGGCTGACTCAGAAATTCTTATCCGTTCGATGATGATATGTAAGTCACGTTTGAACCTACGGTATACGGTGTACAGGTGCAACTTACTGTTCCTCATTGTCTACCGTAGCCATTCGGTGGAAGAGATAACGACTGCGGAAAGAGTTCGTCTGTTAACGAACATGACAAACAAATGTTACCCACTTACGTGCTTACGTACGGCATCGCGTACATGAAAGTAACACAACATTATGTCGCAGCCGAACACCACATGGGCTGCTCTCATTTGCGCAGCCATTTTATCCATGACAAACGTCTTTACCACAATGTGCTCACCCATCATTTCTCGAAACATTTCGAACAGCTTACGTAGTGAAGCATACTTCTCACTACGAACGTACCCGTACATCACGGGTCGGCCGTGTCCCATACCATCCCGCATGGTGCGCACCACACCTATCGCATTAATCACCGACAGAACTTCCTCAAGGTTCTCTGATGTTCCGTTACCATTGTTACATAACAAACTCACTGGACATTGCAGGCTTTAACTTGCGGCGGATGTTTCCAACGTCAGCGGTTGTGATAAACTTCCCGTAAACATCCGCTACATACTGCTTATGTATATACATGGGAAGGTAACAGGAATATATATATATATATATATATATATATATATATATATATATATATATATATATATAGGTATAAATGCGACAACTGTTGTGCTCCGCGGAAGCGATCTTCCACAGGATATATACTGTCTCAAGGAAGGAACGGGAAGCTGGCTAGCCGTGCTCTGCAACGCATCCTGTTTTGTTTGGGCTGCTTTTTAAAAAGTTTTTCAAGGTGTGACAGTGGCAGTATCCATGCAGAATCGTGTGGAATTTTTCCTGCACTCTGAAGGCAGTGGTTTGATATTTTCAAGAATTCAAATACTTATGTTTAGCCCAGCCGGTTCGACCTAGCAAACGGCGGCGACATCATTGGCATCCTCAGGAAGTATTCTTTCAGACTGATATGTTCACGGTTGCTCTGTTACGACTATTCGCAAAGATTTGCAATTTCAAACACCCATGAACCTTGCATCATGACGGATCATGACCGACCTCTCCACGCGTCCAGGAGGGCGTTTATGAGTTGCTCAGTAAGGAACTAGTAAACGGTTGGCATTATTGGAACCGCTAATAAGTATTCTTCAAGATCTCCGTTTCTGCCCTATCTCGGTTACATACACAGATATGCCATTTTCAAAACTTCCTTGAAAGTACATTCGCGGGCATCACCTTAGTTTGATACTTAAGCATGTATTGCTTGCTCAAAAGGTTAAATGTTACCTGTGTAGGTTGAGCCATCCAAATCTCTTTGTACTAATGTTCTAGTGGTCCGTCTGTCTTCGGAAGTGAACCCTTTTTCCTTCGTCCACTTGGACACAGCATTTTTCAGCAATGGACTCTCGCTCAGTCAACTAAACTCCGCCAGTTGTTAGCCAGACTTCCCAATATTCACTACGAAGTTTCAAAAAACGAAGGCGAACCGAATGGTAGAGAGCCAGTACGGGACCGAAGAAGTCATTAACTGGCGATGGTCTCTCAGGAGAGCCGAAAGAGTAACTTTTCCACCACCTAAATTTAAGCGACAAACGACCCACAACTCTTTCAGCAAAGACCAAACACGTTCATGAACCAGAAACTCCAATCTCCGGGAAATCCGGTTTGAAATGGTCCCCGTATGCAACAGAGGCTGCTCGGTTGGTAATCTACAAATTCTGGCCGTGCAAACGAAATTAACTGATCGGTTCATTGGGGTGTACCACATCCTATTCCAAATCCGATAATATTCACGCGCCGTCCTGGAAAATGCGATACTTCGAAACGTGGTCCAACAGGCATTAACGTTTCAATTGCAGAATCCGCAGTTTTATGATGCAATTCGAACAAGATTTCGTAAAGCCACTCATCAGGTTGTCGACTTAGTGAGTCATCCAGCCGACAGGTACCACACTCAGAAGGGGATTGCTGTTGACACTGTGAACGTTTTGGTACCTAAACACAATAGTGTAATCAAACGCGCCTTTACGCAGTCAGACCGACTTAAGATTAACAGCCGGCCTCCAACGGCAAAACGGTGCTGTTGGCGCTGACCCCTCCCTTTCGTCTCGAGTTTTGCTGGATGTAGAACCCGAAAACAAGTTCCTGACTGATACCAGACAGCAAGATGGCGTCGTTCCGTCGACAACAACATGTCCAACCCCTGCAATCTACAACTTCACACGGCCAACAATACTGCAATGGCCGTTCTTGGACAGCGCTCATTGATCCATTGATTGGGGCATCCAGTGGATAATCCGTCAGGTGTTCACAACAACCGCGGCACACTCTGCCATAATGGGCATCGATTTTTCAACAGCTTCGCCTTGTTGTCAATGAAAGATGCCGTAAGCTAGTCAATTCCACTACTAGACTAAGCAGATCCAGCACGCACGCAACCATAACACTAAGATATGTTCAAATCGCAGGCCTTGGGCGATTAGTAGATCTCATCATTGGCTTACAGCTCCATGGTTTTGCATCGAATTACGTTTCTTCAATGAACCTCATTGTCACTCACCACGTTCGCGTTGATATCCCTCCCGCTCTGGCGTGGCTCCGACAGTTGGCAGTTGACAAACCAAAACTAGCCACAGCAGAATTTAAATTCATGTTTTAACTCAGAATATTACTCTCCGCCGAGAGTTCTTGAGTATCGTCGTTGCAACTGGCCCCAAATAAGTCGAGTAGTGTGTGCCTCTGCCACGACTAGCGCGGTCTCTGAAAACACCTAACTCCAAACATGCAGAACTTTACTACTTGTTGACATGGGAAACCCAGTTTTATTAGGATAGATTTGGCAAGCGCTTACCATTTGGTTCCCGTATTTGAAAACGATGTACTCAAAAGGACGGTTCTCGGTTATTTTGGTCCTTCTAGATTTCTTTGGATACCATTTGTTTTGAGGAATCGGCATTCGTCGCATGTCCCGTTAACTGAACTATACTTATATTGATTTTATTGGTTTATTCCGGTGAATGTCGATATCATGTTTTACTCCGTTTCAGACAATGGATTATTCACAGGGTTTCACAGAGCTATTCGAGGGATGGAGGCTTTTCGGACGTCAGCGAACTTAGTTGTTAAGAAAACTTGAAGGATTACAGTGCTTTGTACGTACATGGTTTGAGCAAAACGTCCAGCAGAAGGCGCTTCAGGTAGGATAATATGACATTGTGTACCACCGAGGTAACGTCACATATGAAGTACTGGTGCATCAAATACATGCAACATAAGGGCGAAAACCGCGGGTTACAATGTGTTTCGTGACCTGAGTTCACATACTTCCAACCGCATGGTTATTGTGACACAGGCTGCCAGTCAGGCTTCTATATCGTTAAAAGGAAAACTAGCCCGGTTATTAGCTTTTCACTTTGGAGCACATCCACGACGTAGGCACTTTGTCTGATTCGCACCCTACTAGTCGTCGGCCCGCTGTGAGGGGCAAAAGTGACTGCTGACTTTGTTAAGGTTAGTTGCATTATTATTGAAATTGCTGCGCTTTGTTTGATTAGTAGTGAAAGATGGTCGTATGGTTTGCTACGTGAAAATAAACTGCGTCAGTCCATTTTATTTTTATACTAGCTACTGTAACTTTTCCCCTCACTCTTATTCAGTCTGAGTCCTGTAACATTATGAGTGTTAGAATAAACTATTTTCCCCCCCACTTTTTCTTCAGCAGCTTGTAATTTTTATCATCTCTCGATGCGTAAACGGTCGATTTGCCCCTACCCAATTAATGACCGTCTGTTCGAGCCAGCCCAATTCCGTTTTATCGTTTACCATTACTGAGCGGCGGTTAGTTGTCAAAATTGTTGTACGGGCACATTCGCTGTTCCATTTATGAGAAGCTTCCACATTCAAAGTGAGTGATTTATGTTTCTTGTACACTGATCCAAGTTGAATGGTTTTAGCTGCAGTTTTCGCAAGCGTCGTTTGATATTGAGAAAGGCATTTATTGGATCAACAGACTACGCGTGACTCCTTTTAAACTTGAATCGTTAGCAAACGATTCCATAACGACTCTAGGTATTTATTCCAGTGCAACACCCTAGCTGCCAAACTGAAGCAGCATGCTGCGGATATTCGACATAACGACCATAAATAACTGCAACATCTTTCATCGATTGAAAAATTCCTATAATAAGTAAGTGGGTTTGTGTTGGCCGATGATGCATGGACTCTGCCTCAAATACTCAGCCATATAAAGAACCGGCATAACACACGTTATGCAGGACGACATCCATAGATACACATACATAGGGTTAGCACGGTAACATCAAATAAACCTATTCAGACGCTCTCTTGATGCAGCCATTGTCGATGTTACACGTGGACCAAACCAACTCAAGAGAGTCTTGTAACATTCCGCTCTTCTGGGGGTAGTTTAAAGTTACAACAGTTTGTCCTCGCGGACGGGATGGATAATAGATGATCCATGATGTGTTCCTATGCGCGCAATGACAATATGCTTCTGTGCGTCGTTCACCTGAAACACCTCGTGAGATAATGCAGGATCAGATTTCTGTGAGGAACTTCGTGATGGACAAGGCGGCGTCCCAAACTCGAGCAGTATGAGTCGTCTTTGGGTGAGACATTGTGTTATCTCCATGTTTCACACGTTGTGAGAAAGAACGTAGGTCGGTAAAACTTAACATATGATCAACATCCAGACAAATTTATTTCGAAGTCAGTATGTGATTCACCGTATGGCTACTTCTGGTAACTTAGAAGAGTAAGTGAACACTATTGTACATTTATGCTTAAGATTCAACTGAAATGTCAAAACAATTTGACGAGCAGACCAAAGGTTTATTGCTCAGTTGATGTGCGATCAGTGCATTTAACCATTGGTTGTGCCACTGTGACTATAAAGCGAACCAAATCCGAATTTTAATTCTGCACAAGAAAGCTTTCCGTTGCTATCCTTTAAGTTGATGCAAATTTCTGACTACATTTCAAACTGTGATCTCAGAGCATGAATCACACGTCTGGAACGCAATAACTGACCATTCGGGTCCCGTCGTCCACATGGTCTGGTTGAGGCCAGCTGAACTGTTCTTCGAAATGTTCAGCCCACCTGTCAAGTCGACGCGATTGATTGGTGATAAGTGAACCATCTTTCTCACATATGGTCTCACTTACACCGACTCGACGACCAGTTTGCACTGGCTGACTCAGAAATTCTTATCCGTTCGATGAGATGATATGTAAGTCACGTTTGAACCTACGGTATACGGTGTACAGGTGCAACTTACTGTTCCTCATTGTCTACCGTAGCCATTCGGTGGAAGAGATAACGACTGCGGAAAGAGTTCGTCTGTTAACGAACATGACAAACAAATGTTACCCACTTACGTGCTTACGTACGGCATCGCGTACATGAAAGTAACACAACATTATGTCGCAGCCGAACACCACATGGGCTGCTCTCATTTGCGCAGCCATTTTATCCATGACAAACGTCTTTACCACAATGTGCTCACCCATCATTTCTCGAAACATTTCGAACAGCTTACGTAGTGAAGCATACTTCTCACTACGAACGTACCCGTACATCACGGGTCGGCCGTGTCCCATACCATCCGCATAGAGTTAACTTCTGATAATCTGTCCAATGGTACCGTGCTAATGTGATCCAATCTTGTTTCGATAAGTTAGGGTTGTTGATTCATCGCTGAGCGTTGCTCAACGTCTTCGTCAAAGATCGTACGCTTATAAGGGGAATCATATGAGAATGTTTTGAAACTATTCAAGGTGCCAGACGGTAGGGCGTCTGGCCTGAAATAAGGCGGCAATTACGTCAACCACTAGTGCAAAAAAGCCTGAGGTATCCGTGTTTTCAGGTGCCGATGCTTTTCCCTAGGAAAAGGATTGCGTAAACAGCAGGCTAATGGGATCAGCAAGCTGTCCGTCCGTTTTTTCGAGGGCCTTGGAAAGTATACCGTTGAAGCTAAGCAAATTATCCCTAAGGCAAGCGGGTCTCGTCAACATTATCACTAAAGATATATCCATAACGCTAGTCCCACCAGTTTCAGTGTTTAAGGAAACTTGAGGGACTGAGGGCGATTGCACCAGAATTCTGTTGCAAAAATCAGAATGGACGCCAGCGGCCTTGGTATCAGAAACAATGGGACCTGATGGGTCTGAGGCCTGAGGGACCCCAGCTTTTGTCATGAAGGTCGGCATAGTAAATCGTAAAAAGCTTTTACGACCGGCGATGAAGCGTTCTGTGAGACCTTGTTGATAATGACGGCGGTCTTCTCGAATTAGCAGTATACACTGAGTTTTTAAGACCGTGCATTTTTCGGTAAACTTTAGATCCTAATAATCGTTAGCACATCCAAGCATGTCGCTCCTCCAGAGTACGTTTGACCATGCAACAACCCATTTGATTAGAAAGTTTGTTCCGCTCGACGATTGAAAATGGTGTAGATTCGCCAACGGGTGCGAAAAGAATGGCGGTCAGCTTCTCACAAAGATCATCACCAGGGTGGAAGAGGTTAAGTTTTTCGAAGATGGTGCCGCTGCGTTGCTATGTGCTTTCTCCGCACCCACATTCTAATAGGCATGATCCTTTTGCATTGTTACAGCGATCTCTCCTGAA